>APFE031082718.1:67026-194306 GCA_000404065.3 Pinus taeda | reverse complement strand
TACACCTTTGCATGGCGTACACCTATCACTCTAGCTGACTCAGCTGGAGCGCCCCTAGGATACATCAACCCCTGTCCTCCCCTGAACAGTACCTCATATCCTCTGGCCTCCAAAGCTGAGACAGATATGAGGTTCTTCCTCATCCCTGGCACATAAAGAACCTCTGTCACTTTCAAGGGAGGTTTGGACTCCCTCTGAAATGTCAGTGTCCCCACCCCGACTGCCCTAACAACTCTGTCATCATCGAGTACTACCTCTACATCAGTGCTACTCTGTGAAAGCTCTGAGAAGTACTCACTGTCTACATACCAGATACTTGAAGATGCTCCGCTAATCGAGGGAAAAGCATGCTCCCTCTGAACCTGTATGGCAGGTGATCCTGCACTAGAGGACACACACATAGTGAACGCAAACTCCCGGTCAAAACGACCTGCAAAGTCCTCAATCTCTGCTGAAGCTGCCAAACTCTGGTCCTTCCCCTTCTTCTTCTTCTTCTCTGGACACACAACTGCATAGTGTCCCATCTTTTGACAATTCCAACATTTCACCTTGGAATAGTCCTTCTGTGTGTTTACCTATTTACCTTTGCCTTTGCCTTTGCCCCCACCACTGCTTGTGGAAGCCTGCTTCTTCCCTTTCCCTTTCTTGCCTCTTGCCACCAGTGCTACATCCTCATCCTGCTCAATTGGCTTGGCTGCCCCAAGCTGACCTTTCCTGATCTCTGTCTGAATGCAATCATCCCAAAACCTTTCCCATGTGGGAAGGGTCTCACGAGCACAAACCCCATCAGCGAAGTTCATCCATGAACGAGGGAGGCCATTTACCGCAATCCGCACCAACTCAGTGGGTGGAATGGCCTCTTCAATCGCTGCCAACTCATCTCTCACATTAGTAATCTTAGTGAGATATCCAGCTGCACTATCATTACCCATCTTAATGTTTTTCAGTTTCTCCTTCAGAACCATTTTCTGGTTCTCATTGGTACTTTGGTAGAGATTGGACAATGCTGTCCACATCTCATGGGCATTGCTCTTTCCTCTCACATGTGGAATGCAATGGTCTCTGATTCCGTCTAGAATCAACCTCTTACGCTTGTTGTTCTTTTTATTATAAGCAGCCAACTGAGTAGCATCAGTAGGCACAACAACAGGGGTCTGTGTGGTATGCACCATGATATCCCAGAATTTTGCCTCCTCAAAAATGCTCTACATTCTCTCCTTCCAAACGCGGTAATTTGTATGCTCATCCAACCTATCCTCCACCCTTAATTCCAATGACATCCTGTTGTCCTAAAACTGAAAAATAGCACTGCTGTAATAAAGATAAACCTTGCTGTTTATGAAAAATCAGCTTGCTGGAATTTTCTGAGTGAAAAATCAGCCGCTGTAATTTTTCTCTTTTGCTGTCCCAAACTGCCCTTCAGCACTCAAGCTCTGATACCATGTAAAATTTTTTGTTTTCCCACCCCGGTTTTCAGTTTTTCCTTATTTCTCCCATGTAGTTAAATTCCCTTTTCCATAAACATACATTCAACACGCTGGAAAAAATAAATTTGCTGAAAACACAAATTCTGGAAAATTTATAGAATGCTGGAAATTGCAGAAATATAAATCAGCAATAATAAACAACCATTAAAACACATTAAAACACTGATATTTTTGGTCAATGTGACCCTGGAAAAACCCCCTACAACTCTTGGGGAAAACCAGTTTGAGAGCTCTTCTTTATTTCTAGAAAATGTCCTTTTACAGTGAGAAATTTCAACGAAAATCAACAAAATCAGCAAACAAATTTCCAACTTATCTCGATTTCTGAGCCTCACAGCCCACTGGAAATTTCCAAACAGCAACACAATGCTGCACGGCTACTGTACGGACGGTACGGACGGATGGCTGTACGGACGGTACAGATAGGCTGTACGGACGGTACGGACAGGCTGTACGGACCTCGATTTTTGTGCAGAAAATCAGTTGCCTCGATTTCTGTGCAAAAATAAATCTGCCTTTTACTGTTTGCTCAGCAAAAATCTGCCTTTTATTGCTGGTTCTTTCAGCTGTATGATTTTCTGAAGAGCTACCTGGTATGTGTGCCAAACTACTTTTCTCCTTCTTGTCCAGAAATCTCCCTTGGTCTCTTGCTCTCCTTCTCCCAATCTGTTCATGAAAGAATGAATGATCTTTTCCTCCTTTTCCTCCTTTAATATAACTCCAAGTGACTTTTGGGTGATCCAAGTGACTTTTGGGTGATCTCTAAATCCAATGGCTGAAATAGATTTAGATCAATGGCTGAGATTAAATGCACCAAATCTCACTTTCTATTTTTTAATTCACCCCACTTTAATAAAGACCCACTTAGTCATTTATTTCCAAAGTCACTTTTCCTTTCTAATTTTACATTAACTTTATTAAAGTCACTTTAAAATTAGACTTTAGTAACTTTATCACTTAAAGTCACTTTTAAGTTAGATTTTAACTTTATAAAAAATTATAAAGTCACTTTAGGAGAAAAATTAAAATCTTTTGGACACTTTTCCCTAGGCCAAAGATCAAAGCCTAAGGGAACCACCTGTCCTCCGGTACCAAATTTCAACATGTACCTAAGCTCCATCTTGGCTTAGGAATTTCCAAGTTTCGTACCCAAGTTTCTTCCAAGTCAGATTTTTATTTATTTATTTTTAGCAGGCTCCCTCTTAACTAGGGACTTTCAACAACTCCTCATGTGGAACAACCAACTACCTAAAGAACTCTTCTCTTCTTTGATGTCATTAATTTCTTTTATCATGAAGTCTTCATCTTTTGTGTCACCTTCATAGCGCACAATTACAAACCATCCATCACTTTCGTCCATGAGTTAGTCATGTCTTCATTTCATTAGAAAGTGGTCCATCAAATTTCCATCTAGTTTTGCTTCATGTCATTTTGTTTTCGTACCATATTTTTGGAAGGATCTTACATCCCTCAATATGGTGCTCTTGGAAGTCATCCACAAATCTTCCCTTTGGCAGTCCTACATAAGCCCATCCAGATATTAGTTCAAAAATAATAAATGAACACTTAAATCAAACATTACCTTTGTGATGGTCTTTCATCATGACATCTTCTTGTAGGTATCAGCGTCTTGCATGCAGAATGACACATTTCCCAAAGATATCCATTGTCAAGGGTCTCCATCTTTTTCCGACTCCTATCAGAGTCTTCATATCTTTCTGGGAGATATTCTAGTCAACTCTTCTTGGACTTAGGATGTTGAAGGCCTTCTATTATTGTTGCATATTTTCACAATTTCCTCCTTTCTTTTCACGCACTTTATTCCCAAAAGCTTCCATTCAAAGTTCCTTAATTGTAGTCAACTTTTTCATGATTCATGTGATAACAGATTATGTTGATTTCATCTAGTGTGACTCATGCCTTCTGACATTCTTTCATAGGAGGAGATTCCTTTCCTTTGATCATGCTTCTCAAAATAGAAGTGGTGATCCATGTTACCTGCAACCATACGACATGACATTATAATATTAAATATAAGCATATATACCTTATTTACCTTTAGGCCATCTAGGCTTCTTTCAACAGCTTCATCGATTGAAAATATCTTCAACCCCTTGATCTGCTTCATCTCTCATGTCATCATACCATCATCCCATGAACTCCACAAGTTGGAGTTCCTGATGAAACACTTGCTTCCTCTCTAGATCGGTGAATCCTCCAATGAGGATTCCATCTCGCATATCCTTATTCAGCAGATGTTTCTCTTTTAAACTGATGTATGATGAGACTTGTCTTGGATGACTTCTTCCTTTGATCTTTCAATGAGGTCACCAAGAGCTATATCCTTCAAAAGTTCATGTTTCCTATGGTGATGTCACGAGCTCTTGTTTCTAATGCTTCCATGATGCCACGATGCATCTTATTGTTTATTATAGCCATATCCTATAACATAAGATTTAGAAGCTATGGCAAGACACTTTGTGAGGGAGACTATCTCAAACATAGTAGAGATCTCTTACTTTCTCTTTTCTTGGACTTCTTTTTTATAGCTTCCTCCACTTCTTCAGTGATATGGGCTTCTTCTCTTCTTTTGATATTGTCCCTTCAAGACAATCTTTTCTCTAATGTCCATAGACTTTATAGCATTGAATCTCAACTATGATCTCCACCAAAGAGCAAAAAGCTGTTGGAAGCTGTCCCTAGTTAAGAGGGAGCTTGGACAAGTCCCTGGATAAGAGGGAGCTTAGGTACATTCCTTTTTATAGGAATGGGTGCATTCCTTCTATAGGAATGGGTATCTCTTCCCTTGTTGAGAGGGAGAGATAGACACATCATTCTTGTAATCACTTCGTGAAGAAAGAATGGAGGATTGGGTAAGCATCTGGCATCTGATACTCTTAGAGGATGTGGTAGGGAATCCAAGATAAGAGTAGTCGAAGAGGACCGATATTCTTTGAGGACTTGGAATCCAAGATAACAATAGTCTTGGAAGGACATACCTTGTGAACGCTCAGGTGGGGTATGTGCCTTGAGAGACAAATATGATGGTGCTTATTATGTTGATTTTGGTAGCTTGGGAGGTACTCCAAGCCTTCAAGATCAAGGGTTTGAAGGAAAGAGCTCTACAAGTGGATTTGTGGGCTTGAAACCCAAGCTTGGGGTTTTGCACCCATCGATGTTTGGGCCAAAACCATGGAGCCTTTTGGACATGTGATGGATAGAGGGTTGATGGTCACTATCAAGTTGGTGGAATTCCTTTGGGAGCTATGGCAAGTGATATTTCTCTTCAATGTGAATTATGGCACCAAAGTTTTCCCCGCTTACGTTACAAAGCCTTACCTGGGGTAAGGAAAATGGTCACAGGTATGCCTGAGTTTAACATGAACTATGAAGGAGTTTGTTAGGGTTGTGCGGCTGGGAAACATACAAAGGGACCATTCCCTTCTAGTGAAAGTATAACAACTGATATTCTTCAATTGGTCCATTCTGACCTATTTGGTGCCTTGCCCGTAACCTCATTGGGAGGATACATATATTCTGCAATTTTTGTAGATGACTTCTCACACAAAACATGGAGCTGATGGAAGTGCTGAAAAACATAAGGCCAGGTTTATAGCTTTGGTTTCTCTTAAAAGGAAGGAGTGCACTATGATGAAATATTTGCACTAGTTGCTTGATATACAACTATCTGATCTATTATTTCTCTTGCTGCAAGTCAAGGATGGAGCCTAAATCAAATGGACGTCAAGATTGCTTTTCTGCATGGCTCACTTAAGAAATCTACTTGGAACAATTGCAGTGGTTCAAATTCCAAGATAGAAGGACACATGTCTACCGAATAAAGTTGGGATTTACAAGGAGCTATGCTAATTCAAACATGTACTTCAAGGTTGAAAAGGACATGCCTCTTATTTTGTTCCTTTATGTTGATGATCTCTTTTTGATAGGTGCAAACCCTCTCATTTATCAATGCAAGAGGTAGTTGACTTCCGAATTCGAGATGAAGTACCTAGGACTGATGCACTACTTCCTAGGCTTGGAGGTTTGGCAAACACCAGGCGGGATTTTCCTTTCTCAAGGACAATACATTGTGAAGTTGTTAGAAATATGTGGAATGGTGGAATGCAAGTCTATGTGTTAAAATTGGCAACTAGGGCCAAACTCCATGAGGGTCTTCTTATTCATGGCAGCTGATATTTTTCTTAGCTTCCTCTCGTCGAGAGGTGTAGGATTAATCTAAAGATCAACCGATTCCGATATGTATTCATGGAGATATGAATATTTTTGTGTTATGTGACAATTTGTTAAGGTCGGCCAACAACTAAATTACCCCCATCTATCCTCAACGTTTTAGTATAAATAGAGGTGGCCTTCAAGTCATTTGGTCACTCATCTCTTGTGATCTCTCTCCACTTTTCTTTGGGTTTTGGTGGGAGGAGAGATGTAAAGAGGATATGCTGCCCTAGTGAGATGCCCTAGCCTTAGACGAAGTCATGGGGAATCTTCTACGTTGCCCTAATAAAGAAGCCTTAACGCAGTCTTGGAGAAGTCTTACAAGAAACCAAGAAAGAGTCAAATATGTTGGCCTAATGATGCCCTAACTAATATGCAGTCATGAAGCCCTAATGCAGTCAGGGAAGAAGGCTTCCATATCATAGCAAGGAAGTGACCTAAACGCAGGTCTAATGCCACTATTCTAGAGTGCCCTAGTTGCAGTAATGGGAAGATAGACTCACAGTCAAACACTGTCCTAAGTGAAGACATCTAGACGCTGAGATAGGAGGGTCATGTTATGCCCTTGCCACAGAGAATAGAGGGATTGATGTAGCCCTATAGATGCTGTTTGGATGACTGCATAAAAGAGGTCTAATCAGCTATGGAAGACTCTAATCTATACGCTGTTCTAAAGGAGACTCCTATGTAAAAGAGAGCTTTTATATGCAGCAAAAGGAGACCTGTCTACACAGCTAGGAGATGTCATCATCTGTAGTCAAATGAGGGTTCTATGCTGCAAGAAGAAGAATCCTTATACGCTAGGAAGAGGAGGCCTTAACCAGCCCTAGAAACAGTCATAGAGGGGTCTATATAAGCTGCCCTAGCTACAGTCCTGAAGGGCTATCAAGGAGCCCTAATGCAACCTTCTAATTTGTTGTTCAATGGCCCTATTCACAACAAAGGAGAGTTGGTCAACAGTGAACCTATACATTGAAATAAGGACCCTCTATGTAGCTTGAATTACTATGGAAGACAACATTGTATCAAGATTATGTCTGGGCATGAATTAAGGGTTAATGAAACCTGTTGGAAGAATCTATTGCTACAACCAGTTGCTTTGCTAGGCTGCAAGCCATGGCAAGCAACTAATGCTATTCCATGGCCTTATTGCAGTATGCATTGACTGTTGGGTGCAACATGGTGATGATGGATGCATCATGGTTGATGCGCACACTATTGGGTGCATCATGGTGATGATGGATGTAACATGGTTGATGCAACACATTGTTGGGTGGAGCATGGTGATGATGGATGCAACATGGTTGATGCAGCACATTGTTGGGTGCAGCAGGGTGATGATGAATGCAACATGATTGATGCAACATGGTGATGGAATCACCTTGGAGAATTAGTTGAAGTATGAGGACTGATAAGTGTGTCTTCACCCGAGTTCAGAACTGCAGTCCATGTCATCATATCTGCAACCTCATTATGTTATCTTCGTGGAGAAGATCTTTGCTCTTATCTTGTCAAGTCAAAGTGTTGACTTCTGATCTATATGTACTATCTCTCTCTCTCTGCTGAACTATTGAAGAATATAAGAAGAATTGATGAAGGATTTCCCCACATTGGGGCTTGTCCCTAGCTGGCGTGACATTTTGTGTCCTCTTTTGTTGGCTTGTTTTTTGCGATTTATGTCTATGTTCTATCTGCACTTTACTATCATGTTGATGTGATTTCTAATCTGAATATTGTCATTTGGCTAATATGGAAAAATTGAAGTAAATTGCACTAAGCATAGAACATACCTGAAATTAACACTGCGACTACTCTGATGGAACTAAACTTCAAGAAGCTATGTGGAAGTGCTGCTGGGCCCGAATTGGCAAATCCTTCTAAATATAAATAACTTGTGGGGGCCCTAATGTTCTTGGTAAACTCTTGACTGGACATATGATTTACTGTAAATACTTTGAGTCAGTATATGGTTGAGCCTCGTCACATACATTGGGTTGCTGCAAATAATCTCTTGAGGTTTCTTCATGGCACCATCAACTATGGACTGAGATACACTACCAGGAATTGGAGGCTACATGGATATTCTGACGCTGACTGGGATGGCAGTGTGGTGGATAGAAAGAGAACGTCTGGATATTGCTTCTCTTTAGGATCTGCTTCAATTTCTTGGATGAGCAGGAAACATAAATCAATTGCTCTAAGCACCGCTGAGGCAAAATATGTTTTAGTTGGTATGGCTTGTTGTGAAGCTCTTTGGTTGAGGAATCTCTTCAGTGAGCTATTTGAACATGTGTTTGATACCACCATCATCTATTGCGACAATCAGAATGGGATTTGCCTTTCAAAGAATCCCGTGTTCCACGACTGTGTACCACTTTATCCGGGATATGGTACAATGGGGAAAAATAGGGCTCCATCACATCAGGACAGATGAAAAAGTTGCTG
Organism: Pinus taeda; assembly: GCA_000404065.3. Lineage (NCBI taxonomy): Eukaryota > Viridiplantae > Streptophyta > Pinopsida > Pinales > Pinaceae > Pinus > Pinus taeda. Next base: position 186,141 of record APFE031082718.1, on the reverse strand, counting down.
TCATCCTCACAAAGCCTCTTGGTAAGGTCAAGTTCGTTGCCTTCAGAGAGAGGCTGGGAGTCATGGAAGGACCCTCCCATGAGGGTCTTGCTTTAGTTGGACATTGAGCTCTGGGAGCTTGGGGTACTTCTTGGAACTATGTGTGACCATAGGGTGAGTGGTTCACACTTCCCTTATAGGTACACTGTGTACAGGGTGAGTGGTTCACCTTCCCCTGTGATACTTCGTGATGATATATGCATAGGATGAGTGGTTCACCTTCTCCTATGGCACATGAGCAGGATGAGTGGTTCACCTTTTCCTACGGATGCCCCAACATACATCCTACCCTTGTAGTCTGGGACTCTTGGGAAGTACCTCTCATCTGGCCAATGAGTTGGGAAAAGAGGATAGGGACCATAACACTACAAATGGATGGATCATGTACTGCCGTACTCCCTACGTCTAGGATGCATGATGTTCAACAACTTGATCATTTAGGATCAAGTCCGATTGGGGTTTTACCCCTGCTTGTATGGACTGACTTTTATCAGTGGAGAGTGGAAAGGTCTTGTGACTCACTCTTGATTGATTCTTCTTATTATCTATATTAGTGTTCAGCATAGCTGAGACGAGATGCAGAGATTGTACATGATGACAGGATGACATGATGATCGATGGTTAGATATTGGCAAGGGGAATTCCCCTTAATTGAGAAGAAGTGTTAAAGTTGGCAACTAGGGCCAAATTCCACTTTGGACATCTCATTTGATGGAGATAATTATTGCATTGAACTCCTCTTTTTGAGAGGACCAAAATTGACCTAAAGATCACTAAAATCAGACAAGGAGAAATATGTTTTTGAAGTAAAGCCCACACTTGTGCAATTTGTCAAGGTTGACCTCACCATAATGTAGGCTCATGAAGCCCAAGAGACATGTCTTTTGTCTCACATTGACTCATATAAATAAGAGTGACCTCAAACCTCATTTGGAATCATCACAAGTCATCAAATCTTCTCTCTCCTCATCTAATTGGGTCGTACAAGTTGCAGTCAACCTATTATTCTCTTGCACGTGCAAATTTTAGGAGGCAGTTTGATTGGATGCTGAGTTTTTGTTTCAACTGACTTTGACCATTGTGGACCGAGGCATTTTAAGGACCATTTGGTTGCGTTTTGACCAGGGGTAGTTCTGTCCAAGCGGACCACATTATCTGGCATGGAAACCGATGCAAAAGGAGCTGTTTGACCAGAGTTGACCACAAAGTTGCAGGACTGGTTTGATCACAGGGTGACATCATCATTTGACTGGGTTTGACCGCTGATTTGTTGAATGTTTTTGCTGCTAGTTGCCCAACAAAGAAGGCTGAGTTTAACCAAGCTCAAGAGGGGAAGTTTGACTGTTGACTATTGATTGGTTAGGGTTGTTTTCACTGCTATTGATTGAGAGTAGAAATTGCAGATTTGATTGGGTTGTTTTGGACAGTGATTTGGCAAGTCAATTTTGACTTTGACTTTGTATTGTCATACTCTCTCTCTCTATTGAACATTTGATATTTTTAATAAGAAGAATTGATAAAGGGTTTTCCCCATCTTGGGGTTTTTCCCTTGCTTGAGCGAAAATTCTTGTGTTCTCTTGTCTTGTCGTTTGCATTTTATTGTTTATGTTCTTTTTACAGTTATTGTTAATGTGATTAATGGTTAAAGTTATTACTATTGGGAATTAAGGGGAAATTATTATTGGGCTACCAAAAGGACATTGAAGTAATTGTTCCAAGCATAAAACATACCATTGTTATCCAAAATTTACAGGAATGAAGGGGCCTATGGGGGACAGGGGGTGTGCGATGGTTGTTCTTGAGGGTGAAGGACAATAGCTTTGGAAATTGCAGTTTTGCAGTCACAAGAAAAAAAATACCACTAGCCATAAAGGTCTTTAAAACAACTGGTGAAAAATGCTAAAGTAAATTAGCAAGGAAACCCTAATGTTAGGTGCATCAATCTATGGACAAAATATTTGTAATTAGTGAAAAATGGACACAAACAATCCTAATAAATAGCTTTCCGATCCAACAAATAATAGTTAAACAACGTCAATATTTCTTTGGTTAGGCTTTTGTAGGGATGCAAAGGCTGATCACAAAAATATCAACATGAATAGCCAAGCGAAAACCTTGAAAACAAAAATAAAATGTGTAGGGAATGCTTACAGCCGCTCTAATATCATGTTGAGATCACAAATAGAAAAAGGGGATTGAATGGAACCAAAATGCCAACCCAAAAACTTGTAAAAAAAGGAGAAAAAAACAACACCTAAGAAACGCTGTATGGTTGAACCAAAAGTGTGCTAGAAAAGGAAGGATGCCAAAGTATGGGTGTACTACATACGAGATGCAAAAATGCTCGTAACTGAGGAAATACACCAACCACAAAATAAAGCCAAAGATGTAGCATCTTTAGGCTTAAAACACTTTTATTAAAGAGACTTGACTCAATGATAAAATAAGATGATTTACTAATGAGGTTTGAGTTGCATATATACTCACAATTGAAGTAGGTTGTCCTTCAAAGAGTTGTTCTGGGCCCACATAAGTAGAGCCCACTCCCCAAGAGTGTGATTGAGCCTACATATCAAAGTTGACTAGATAGACTTGAACTATAATCTAGTAATACAATAAATGATCACATTAATGCCCAACCAATTGCATTAATGATGTAGTAAAAATTGGACATCGCTGAATTTGATGATTAAGCCATACTCAACTACTATCTTCAACAAGTGACCCTTATATGGAAAATAATTTAATTGACAACATTGTTCTTAAAATGTTGGGAAACAAAGCCATACCCATTTTCCCTGAATGTTAAAAGCTGAAGATTTGCACCCTCAGCGAAATGGTCTAGAGTGATGTTTGTTGTGAAAATTCCTATACTCAAGGAACCACTACTGCAACAAAACTAGATTTACTTCTCCTACTTAATTTTAATATACATTATCAAGTTATTTCATGAAAAATACTGAAGTAAATTACTTTTGCAACCTACACCAATTAAATTTATTACATGAAACAAGTAACTGAGCAAAGAACAGGATACATAGGACACCGTTATTTTTGGACAAAATAGTCCCTAGAAAAACCCAATGTGGGAAAACCGGTGTAGCAACTTTGAGGGTTTTATATTATTAAGCAATAGTTCTGAGTACAATGCTGGATGCCCTCCTGACAATCCAGTTACAGAGAAAAATATAATGACGGAAAAGTGAGTGAGATTACCTCACTTCATTCGGTAGTTTCCGGTTGATCCAGCAACAGAATTGGCAAACGTTGGCTATCTATGCGCTGGCCATGCGTTGGCCTCAGAGGCTTTGTGTTAGCCTTGTGTTGTCTCTTCTATCACTTGGAGCTTCTGCATCAACCTTTCTCGGTTATTCTGGCAGTTCCCGACAATTCTGGATTTCTGTATGAAGGCAGTTTCCCTTCTGCGCTGGCCCTTCTGGCTTTGCGTCAAGCCTGCGCGGTCCTAGACTTGCCCAGTGTCAAGCATGCGTGGGCCTAGACTGGCCCAACGTCAGTCCCTCTCGATGCTGCGCTGCTGATGAGCCCCAAAAATGGGTAACTTATTGGGCTCATTTTTCCTATTATTTTCGATTAATCCACCATTCTTCATAGTTTATGCATACTTTTGAATATATTTATGTTAATTGAATGAATGAGAATAATCACTTGACCATGAAGTTTAATACGTGCTTATTGCAGATTTTTGGACATCTTTTGGACCAAGGTCAAGCATTTATGAGCTAGTTGACAACCAAATACGAGGGAACAAGGCTGAGGATTAGTAGGAAGGGTGTCTCCTGCACTAAATGGCCCCTTCCTTGAGTTCTCCACCATCAGCTCGGAGTTCAACAACCCACCAAAGATGATTTCCAAGGGCAGCTGAGCAACTTTTGTGAAGTGGCTGATTACTTGCAGTTTTGAGCGGCCAAGCTCCTCAACTTAAGGAGAGCTGTTGGAGGTCCTCGTGGTGCATAAGTAGGAAGGCTTCAAGCCTTGGTAGTTTAGCTCTTGAACAATTGTATTTCGCACTTTAGTGCTGCTCTGCCTTTCAGCTCATTTTCGAGCTTTTGCTGTAAACATTTTTGTGACATGGTTATTTTTTGAGTATTGGAGATAAATTTCGCTTTTCCCTAGCTCTGAGCTTTTCTTAGGACGCTGTAGCTCTTGGGGTTGGGCCCAACCCAAGTGCCAGTACCTCCTTTGTGTACTATTATGTGTTTTCTTTGCATTCATAGAATAATTTCTGTTATTTAGGTTAAAATCTTGCTTTGTTACTTAGGTTGTTTTTGATGATTAAGATAGCTTTTTCTGCTTCAGGTTGATTTGACAGGTTGGTAACAGAAAAGATCTTCAAAAAGGCCATCAAGCAACCCTTGATCTCACCTCTCCCTCCTTGGGACCATGAGCTGAGACCAAGGCATCCTTGCTGCCACAAAAGCACTGTTTTTGCCTCTCAATGCAATTGCTAGTGTTAGATTTTTAGTTGGAAAAGTTGATACCAGTTGTGCTTACATGTTTAGATCTGTTCTTGCTTAGTTTCCATAGTTATCTTGCATGATTTCCTGTCTATAGACTTCTTGCTCATCATGGTTCTGGTTTCCAGGTCAGATTAGGTCAAAGTAGATATATCTCTGGTTTTTCTAATCTTTCTTCAATCAGTTTTGAGAAATAGTGTGCAGAGCATCTGTAATGTCTCCCTGTCTATCCTTCCTCCATCATACCACCTGTTCCAACCCCTAATTCCAGATTCCTTCCCTTCACTCGCCACACTTTTCCAATTTCACTTAACTTCTACATTTTTGTGCAACATTGCTCTATCCATCCTTGAACAAACCCAACCACCTTCATCACTCCTTAACTTCATCTACCAGGTCCTAGACCCCTTCACATCCTCATACATCCTCCATTTCCACTTTCCTACCGTTTTTCCTCCATCAACCCTCCAAAATCCTCTTTCGGATCTTCTTGTAGAACATCCTGTAGAACCCCTGTAGACTTCCTGCAGAAGTTCACGTGAGCAATTTTTCAAGATCTGATCACTGTGAAACTCTATGGAAGGGTGCTAGGGGCCCCTTAGGCCCTCTTCTCACCTTCCCAACCTCCTGCAAGCACCCACTCCATTTCCTTTCGCCAATCAACCTCTGCACAACCAAAAACATCTAAAGCACATGCATAATAATTTTGCAAAATTACTCAAAAATACAAAAATACGCTTTTTCCATATTTTCCTTCAGAAGTAGCTTAGTTACATGCATTTTACCTTTCCAAGAGTCAATGGCATCCATTTCCACCGCTTTCATCTCTTTTCTTGCACTAGTAGGGTTAGTCGGTAAAATTAGGGTTTGCTAGGGTTTGCGTTTCTTTTTCACTTTCAACTTCCTTCTGCAAGTAGACTAGCCTCCTTTGAGTTAGCTTTCGTCCATTACAGTTAAAAGCTTCTTCTAAGAGCTCATAGAAGTTGGCTTAAGCTCCTAGCAGACTTGTGCCAGCTGATCAAGTGATAGGCTGCGACAAGAGCTAGTATAGCACAGTCACTTCCAAGTTTGTTACAAACAACCGGGTTGATAAAAGTAAAGAAGGGAGTCCTAGGAGTTGCAGCATCATTGCTGCAATACTGGAGCCCACAAGCTACCTTCACTGGTGGCTCTCTGCCTCTCTGTCAAGTATTCCCGAACTATCCCTGCCCATCTGCTCTCTGCCTCTTTGTCAAGTATTCCCGAACTATCCCTGCCCATCTGCTGCAAAATGATCACTTAGTTCAAATTTGTCAGCTTCCTAGCCCCATAAATTTCAAACTTTAGATCAATTCGTTGTCTCGGTGTGTTTATGAATGAACCCCAAGCCTCCTCCTTAGCAAGGAATGTGCTCTAGCAACAATGTCCAACTGCATGCTGCTCTGTCTCTGAAGCATCTCCTTTCACGCTGTTTCTGCCATCAACATTGTGCTATTACTGCCGATGACACTACTATCGCTGAATCTGTACTACAGCTCCTCAAATGCTACATCTGCTATGCTGCTAGTATTGCCACTGCTAACACTGCATTCGTACTGCGACTCAGTTGCTGAGAGAAGCAATTGAAAAACACCCAAAATTACTAAACTAACTGTGTTCAGCTTAATACCATGTGAATGTTGGAATCTGTCTGCTACTAGTCTCTGACCCTCTGAATCTTTTGCGCTGCTGCTGACTTCTGCACTGCTACCAACCTTGCTTTGCGCTGATCAGTCTTTGGTCTCAGGCTACTGCATCTGTCTCTCCAACCAACCCACTGCATCATCTAACACTAAGTCCATCTCACTACTACTGAATCTTGGGCTCCCGTAGCAAGGAATTGATCCAAGAGGTGGGTTCCTCAAGGATCTTGCCCACATGTAGTCCTCTCGACTACAGTTCTATATCGCCCCATTTCCATCCTAGAGATGCGTGGGCACTCATGGCAAACTCATCTTCGTCAATTTTTGCTAGAGCAACCTTAGGATCATGTTTCTCATCCTTATCCTTTTGCTTCAAAGGACATTGGGATGCAAAGTGGCCCATCTCACTACATCTGAAACATTTCACCTTCGAAATTTTGTTCTTCCACTTCTACTGTCCCTTTGATGCTTGAGTTGCATTCTCCTCCTCCTCATTGGTCTTCATGCCATTCCCATTGTTGCCATTGAGGTTGACCTTAACCAAATCCCTCCTTAATTCTTCCCGTTGAAGGGCTGCCCACATCTCCTCCCGGGAAGGTAGTCTTTCCCTGCCCAGTGTTCTTTGGACGAAGACTCGCCATTCATTTGAGACTCCTTTCAAGGCTGTCCTTACCATTGAGGTAGACGGAGGAGTAGACGCCACTGCAGCAAGTTGGTCTCTGGTGTCCTGAAGATGTTGAAGATAGGAGTTAACCCCTCCCCCCTTTTGCATCAATGTCCATTGCAAATTTTGTTCTAAGTACATCTTCCACTGTTCGGAAGAACCTTCATACAGTGAAGACAAAGCTTGCCACATTTCTTGGGCTGTATCTTTGCCCTGCAAGTGTGAGACCACATGATCTCGAACTCCATCGAGTATGTACCTCTTCGCCTTTGCCTTCTCGGCCTTGTACTTCTTCTTCTTATCATTTTCCGTGGGAACGACCACAACACTCTTGACGTAAGCTTCGAGATCGTACTCCTCTAGAACAACTAAGATTTTGGTCTTCCATATGACATAATTGGAAGCTCCTTTCAACCTGTCCTAATCTCTGAGCCCATGTGATACCATCTCACCCAAACTGTTGAATTGACTCATCTAGTCACTGCGCAACACTAGTATGCTGCTCGACAAGTGAAAAATTTGAACTTTTGGCGAGAAAAGTCCTCTGAGAAGAAAATTCCCCTTCTATGTGTCTTTGCTCTTTTTTGACAGATTTCTGCCCCGATAGAAACTGCGCCCTTCATGCATTGTGCTGAGGCTCTACGTCACTCCCTTTGCCTCTACAAGCTTACAAACCGGAAATCGTACCTCTCTACCGACTCTCTCAAAGAGAGATTTCCTCGGAATCTCTGCTTTTCGGGCAAGGACTGCACAATCCCTTCAAGGGGATTCGAATTGCTGCCAAATGTAGCGATTGGCCTCTCTTCTTAGCATTGGATTTGCTTTTCCTGTTTCAAAATCACTGCTCTGATACCATGTGAAAATTCCAATACTCAATGAACCCCTACTGCAACAAAACTGAATTTACTTCTCCTAATTGATTTTAATATACATTATCAAGTTATTTTATGATAAATACTGAAGTAAATTATTTTTGTAGCCTACACCAATTTAATTTGATTACATGAAACCAGAAACTAAACAAAGAACAAGATACATAGGACATCATTATTTTTGGACAAAATAGTCCCTGGCAACCCCCAATGCTGGAAAAACGGTGCAGCAACTCTGAGGGTTTTATATTATTAAGCAGTAGTTTTGAATACAATGCTGGATGCCATCCTGACAATCCAGTTACAAAGAAAAATATAATGGCGGAAAACTGAGTGAGATTACCTCACTTCACTTGGCAGTTTCTAGCTGATTTGACAGCAGAACTGACAAATGCCCGACTATCTCTGCGTTGGCCTTGCGTCAGCCTCAGAGGCTCTGCATCAACCCTGCGCTATCTCTTTTGCCTCTTGGAGCTTTTGCGTCAACCTCTACCGGCTCTTCTGGCAGCTCCCCGACATTTCTGGATTTCTACGTGAAGGCAACTTCCCTTCTACATTGGTCCTTCTATCTTTGCGTCAAGCCTGCGTGGGCCCAGATTGGCCCAACGTCAGTCCCTCTAGGTGCTGGATTGCCTCCACTGGTGCCTCTCTACTTCTCTTCCTAGTATTCCCGAACTATCCCTACCCTTCTGCTGCAAAATGATCACTTAGTTCAAATTTCTCAGCTTCCTAGCCCCAGAAATTTCGAACTCTAGATCAATTCGTTTTCTCGGTGTGTTTTTGAAGGAACACCAAGCCTCCTTATAATTTTCTCGTTGAGACTTCAGCGACCGAGATTAAGTCTCTAATCAATGGCTAAGATTAAAAACTTCATTTGATCTGCTTTCTAGAACATTGTCACCCATATTTTGATTAATACCCATTAATACTTTAATTTTCCTAAGTTTAGACTTAGGAACCTTATTAAAAACATTAATTATTTTAATAAAATACAATCTGGGTTGAATTTCACCAAACGGTTTCTGGGTTCTTTATAATTCATGTGCTTTAGCATCTCCACCAATTTTCATGGCTAGAGCACATCCGATGCTACCAAAAACTAACATTTGTAAGTTGAAACCTTGGACTTTGGACATCTTGCATGTCGAAATATGTAACTAGGTTCGGTCTTCATAATGACATATGTAATCACGATTTTATGTATTTAATGTAAATAGAAAAATAAATTTATTGATGTTGTTCTTGAGGCATGGGTTTCATGCTCAATGAAAATTTATGCTTAGGTCAAGCACCCATTGAGTGCTTCTAGGTCAATTGAGTCATTGTCATGTATTGAAGACCTAATTGGGCATGTTCCATATTGTAAAGAAAAAAATATTTGAGTCAAAAGACCCTCCAAGACGTTGCCATGGCGAAATTATCAAGATGACCTAGCTAGAAGGACAAGTTAGCCTATTGGGCACTTGAGAAGCCTATATAAAGGAGCGCTTGGCCTTATTCAAAGACACACACCCTAAAGCATCTCATGGAAGCACAAGAAGAGCGAAGATACCTAGCAAAGAAAAGAAGAATCTATGGAAGAGAAAAAGGGAAGTTTGCAAGAACTGTTTTGGGCTATTTCTATTCACACGGGCGAGGAGACTAGGGCAGAATTCGTTGTAATAGAACTGAAGTGCAGTCGCCTCAGGGAGGCCGAAACAAGGTGGGAAAATAATCTTTCTTGCAAGCCAAAGTTCCAAAAAGATCAACTCAAGTCAAGTGAAGGAGAAGAGAAGCAAATTTGTCCATATTCTAGTCATACGTGTGAACTAGGGTTACTGCAGAAAAGGCTGAAATTGCAATGCTGCTACAACAAAGCCGAAATTTTGAAAAAAGGGCCGAAATTTGAGATTGTGAAGCAAGTTTGACTAGCATTGACTTGAACGAAGGAAAGCATATAAAGGAGTGGTTTGACTTGGTCTTCGAGTGTAAAAAATCCTGTAGATTCACAAGCTCATGCAATGTACTAAGGCACAGGGCAATAATCTACTTCTACTTTCAACCAGCGAAAGCCAATAGATCGATGAAAACAATATGAACAAGAAGAAGATAAATCAGTGGTGCATAATACAAGATGTATCTGGGGAAAGCCACTGCTCAAAACCCTGCTATTTGTATTGCATATATCATAAATATGAGTGAAGGTACAAAGCTTGTTCTTACTAGAACAATTCCGCACAAGTATGTTCAATTCTCTCATCTCACAAGCTAACTCTCGGCCAACACTTAGCTAATTCTGCAGCTCTACAAGCTTCTAATCTCTTGCGTAATTCTTAGGATGAATAGCCCATATATAAAGGGAATTCATGCTTCCAAAACTGCGCAATCCAAACATAGGATCAATCTCTGATGCATGCATGATATTTACACTCTAGTAAATAATACCACTGATTCTAGTCTCAATTAGGCCTTTCTCTGAATTGACATGATTGGGTTTCTCGTGTGGGAATCTTCAATTAAATTGGAGTAGCACTAGTGGATGCATTAATGCAACAACTCACTGTTAGTCCTCTATTAGTTCCAAAAACAATTTAGAACTAATTTAACTGAACTTAGCTCGGTAAACTGAGTGGTCTAATTTCCAACTCAATTTAAACACATATTGGATCCGTAAAACTTAGGGAGAACATATACATGACTACAGAAGACTTCCAACTTGACATTCCTAAGCTAATTAAGTTAATTAAACTTAATTATCTACAAGTTGCTATGACAATAGAATTCGATTTTAACTATCAGTTTAATTCAAGGACAAATTAAACTGGAATTCCTTGTCACCATTTCTCAATACGCCCTCTTAACAAGAAAGGGATTATCGACTACCCCGATCCTGTCTCTATGAAACTTGAATTTACATCTTGACAATGCCTTTGTCAAAATGTCAACATCTTGCCCCTCTGTGGGAATGTACTCTAACAACATAATCCACCTCAATACACAATCTCTGAGATGATGATATTGGATATCAATATGCTTGGACCAATCATGAAAAACTGGATTTTTAGAGAGTTTGATACAACCTTGATTATCATAGTAAATTACAGTTGGATCCATCTGTTGACCAAACAAACCAACTGCTATGTTGCATGCCTCATCCCACAAGTGTAGTGGTAGGCCCTGATCATGCAACATCGCCCTTGCTGCCCCTACTATGCTTCTATTCTTCGTCTTAGCCACCCCATTCTGCTGAGGGTTATGGGGTGCTGTCAACTCCCATTTAATCTCTTTCGCTGCACAAAAGTTCTTAAACTCATTTAAGACATACTCACCGCTGTTATCACTTTGTAGAGCTTTAACCTTCTTTCCCAACTCTTTCTCCGACAATGCTTTAAACTCAAAAAACCTTGTGAAAGTTTGATCCTTTTTTCTGCATGAAAACTATCCAACATTTACAAGAATAGTCATCAACAAATATAACATAATACATGTGTTTGGCCGTGGATGCTGTCAAGAATGGTCCACACACATCTGAATGGAATCACTCTAGAATAGCCTCTACTTGACTGTCTATGTCGTGAAAGGAAGACTTGGTGTATTTTCCCAAATTACACCTCTTGCATGTATCAAATTGCTCAAGCGTACCTTTGGGAAGATCGATAAAAATCTCCTGCAATATCTTCAAAGCCCCATGATGCAAGTGGCCCAATCGCTTGTGCCACAACTCGCTAACGTCTCGACTTTGCACCCTTTTTGCTTTTGTGCTCAAAGCAACACACTCCTCTACCTCTAGCTTATTAGAATAATTCTAATTTAGTTTAATGCTCATTCTTCTAGCTGTTGCTATTTTCATTTCTTTAGCAGTTTCTTATATGAAACTGAATCTTACATAGAAACTTGATGTTTCTATCTTTGTAAATATCTCTGTATTATTATTGAGTATTGTTGCTCAATCAATTCATTCAATTCATTTGGAAATCCATATGCGTGTTTCGCACTGTTTTATGGTATCAGAGCCAGAGAAAAAGAGATTTATTGAGAAGTTTATTCTCTCTGCATTTTAATCTCTTGAATTCTTTCTGTCATTCTCTTCTAAGGTCGAGCCCTCTGTAAGCCAGATAGCCTTCACTGAGTCTTAGCTTCGGCTCTGCTCATTGTGATAAAAGCTTACAGTCGTCTATCTCGATACAGAAGTGGATCCTTCGAAAGAATTCTTCAGCTGGTCAAAATTTTTTCTCGTGGCTGCAATCTGTGTAGAGTCAATTTCGTTTTACTGTGGAGTTCTCCCACTGGCCAACTGTCGAAGCAGCAGAACCCTCCGTATTTTGGCATAATTTTTTTTCCTCAGGACCGGGCGTGCCAGGGCAAGTATCTATCGACAATTTTTTTACAGTCACGTGCATGAATTAACGTGGCCTGTAGTTTGGCGTGATCTGAAACTGGGCTTGCTGTTGATATATACAGTAACATGTAATTTTTTTTTGCGTGGCTCGAAAGTGTTTACATCCTCCACGTGTTACAAAACCACTGTTTTGTTTGAACGAGCTGGTGTTAACTGTCTACGCGGATTTCAAGTCAAAGAGCCGAGCAGTTGTAACCAGGTGGGTCGGGTATATCTCTCGATGCTTTTCTTCGAAGATCCCATTTCAAACGCCGCCCAGTTCACACTCAAACTGTCTGCGGACCCCGAACGACGACAAGAGCACAACCACTCCAGTATGCCACAGCAGTTCCGATCAGAACTTTAAACACCCTGCAGACGTTTTTGCCGGATGCCACAGCAGTTCCGATCAGAACGTTAAAGTACCCTGCAGACAGTTTTGCCGGCTGAGATCGAGCAAGAAAATTTCACCGATTGCAGGGTTTACAGCAAAACGCCGCACGGTATTTTTTTTACGCATATTTTGTTACGTGGTCAGCACCGGTCGTTTATCACAGCAATATAAATTTTTTTTTCGTGGTCCGACAACGGGTCTTTTCTTACAGTAAATACGCATTCTTTTTTTTGCGTGGTCAGAACCTGGTTTGGGCAGCGGATCATTGTGACTCTATACAACAGAGTCCACCACTGATATTTGGATATATTTTTGACAGTATTATTACTTGCTTATATTCAGTGATTATTCTAAACAAATCTGTGCTTCTCAAGTTTTGTGTCATAACAGCAGCATTCGGTAGTTCTTCCTCAAAGAGCAAGTTCGGGTTATTTTATTCTAGCATCTATCAGATTCCATTCAGATCAGTCAGATCTCACTATCTTGAGAAACAGACAGATGGCTTCACTAACCAATCTAATGCTGGAAGGTAGTCAACGCTTCAATGACACAAACTACAACATCTGGAAACAGAGAATGTTAACCATTTTTGAATATAGGCGTCTTGACCAGCGTGTTCTCAAAAAGGAGCTCTGTCCTGGTACAACTGGCACCGATCAAGACAAGTTTGATGATCGAAATCGAGAGGCAGTTATGCTTCTCAAGCTCTCTGTCGCTGATGATCAGTTACCACAGATTCCTTCTGGCAAGACAACTGCTGAGATCTGGCAACAGTTGAAGGACCTTCACGAGACATCCGACAAAAGCAGAGCCTTCTTTCTCAAAAATCAGTTGTTCTTCATCATGATGGACGAACATATGTCTTTACAGGAACATCTTTCCAAGATTAAAGACATTCGAGATCAGCTCGAAGCCATTGGTCGCACCATGGAGGAAGAAGATCTGGTAGTCATCACTCTGAAAAGTCTACCACAATCTTATGAACACTTCATAGAAACTCTCAACATTACGGCCACTAATGTTGATCTAAAGTTTCCAGAGTTATGCACCAAACTTATGCAGCAAGATCGATCGAAACAACAGTTTGGTAGTGGTGCAACATCAGCCTCTTCAGAAAATGCCTTTGCTGCCAAATATCAGTCATCTCAGTCCTTTCAGCAGAAAGGTTCTTCTCAGTCCTTTGATCCTGCTAGGAAGAAAAATGTGTAGTGTAGCTACTGTCACAAATTTGGCCACATGAAGAAAGATTGCCGACAGAGAATTGCTTTTGAACAGAAGAAACATGGAGGGCTTCATCAGACAGCAAATGTTGCAGAATATTCCGAGCAGACAGATTCTGCCTTTTACGCTTTTATGGCTAAAAAGTCTTTCGATCATATTCCATCATCTGCCTGGTACATTGACTCTGGTGCATCACGTCATTTCTCACACAGGCATGACTGGTTTATTGACTTCTCACCTTTCAGTGATTCAGTGGTATTTGGAGGAGGTGAAAAATACACAGTAGATGGCAGAGGTACAGTCCAAATCCAGTCTGGTGGACGCACACTTATCTTCCTGAATGTATACTATGTTCCTGGGATGGAAATTAATCTGCTGTCCGTCAGTCAAATTATGAGGAACTCTCCTCAGCTTGATGTAGTATTCAGTGTGCACAAATGCTCTATTATCGACAGGGAGACTAATCCTACAGTTGCTGTTGGCCTAGAAGATCATGGTCTATACAGACTTCTTGACACTGGTGATTTTCCAGAAGTGGCTCTAGCAGCTCGTGCTTCTCCCATCAACACTCTATGGCATCAACGATATGGGCACCTAAACATGCAGTATCTCTCTCAGCTCTCTCGGGAAGGACTTGTGTCAGGATTACCTGATATTCAGACTCAGCAGTTGGGCATATGCGGCGCGTGTCAAGCTGGAAAACAACATCGATCTTCATTCATGAATGGAGAATCCTGGCGGGCATCTAAGGTACTCAGCTATTTCATGTGATATTTGTGGGTCCATGAACTCTTCATCACTGCTTGCAATATTTTTTGCTTATTGTAGAGATTCAGTAGAAAGATGTGGGTTTATTTTTAAAAAATAAACTGATGCATTTAGTAGTATTCAGAAGTTTAAAACTTTAGTGAAAAAGAGTCTAGCTATGATATCATGACTCTTAGGACAGATAATGGGGGGAATTTTGTTCTTCTGCTTTTTGCCCCTCTGTGCTACTCAATGGCAATAAAAGCAGTCATACCCCTACACCCCTGCAGCAGAACAAGTGTTGTTTGAACGCCGAACCGCACGGTTTTTGAAAAATGGCTCGCTCGCATGTTACAGCACAAGAATGTTCCCAACAAATTCTGGGCTGAAGCAGTCTTTACTGCGGTCTATCTTCTTAATAGATCTCCTACTCAGGCTGTTAAAGGGAAAACTCCCGAAGAGGTGTGGTCTGGTCGTAAGCCTAAGATCAGTCATCTCAAAGTATTCGGCTCAATTGCATATGTTTGGATTCCAGCTGCTAAACGCTCTAAGTTGGATTCCAAAAGCCAGAAACTCATGATGACAGGGTACAATGATCACCACAAGGCCTATAGACTAATTGATATTGCCACTGGTCGTCTTAGCTTCAGTCGGGATGTGGTATTTGATGAAGACAAAGGATTCTTTCAGTCTTCTTCTGAGCAGTATTCCATAGATCAGCTTCACAGTATTCTTCTTCCGGTAGGTCCACCTGATGGGAGGGATGATGCAGTATCAATGTTTGATAATGCACTGCTCGAGCTTCCTCCGGAAAATAACTCTTCTCTTGCTGCTTCTATTGCTCTTGACCCCTCTTCTTCTACTCCTAATGTTAGTTCCTCTACTCTTCGACCAAAATGGTGGGCTAAAACCATTGGTGATCTTCGGGATGATGAACTTCTTGAAGGACGCACCTCTAGACATAAGAGCACACAGCAGTCTACAGTAAATTTTGCGCTTATGGCTAATATACATAGTGCCTTCGAGCCTCAAACTTACTTAGAGGCTAAGGGTACACCTGAATGGGAACAGGCTATGGACGTTGAATTTCAGAGTCTTCAGAAAAATCACACATGGACCTTGTCTGATCTTCCTGAAGGGAAAAAGCCCATTAGCTGCAAATGGATATATAAAGTGAAGTACAAAGCCAATGGAACTCTAGACAAGTATAAGGCTCGTCTTGTGGCTCGAGGATTCTCACAGAAGGAAGGCATTGACTATGAGGAGACTTTTGCTCCTACAGCTAAAATGAGTACCATACGTCTTGTCCTTGCCCTAGCAGCTCAGTTTAAATGGAAAGTTCATCAGATGGATGTAAAAAGTGCTTTCCTAAATGGTGACTTACAGGAAGAAGTCTACATGAAACAGCCTCTAGGATTTAAGATTGCCGGTCAAGAACAGAAAGTGTGTAGATTAGCTAAAGCTCTCTATGGACTGAAACAAGCTCCTCGGGCTTGGTACATGAAAATTGATCAGTACCTGACAGATCATGGTTTTCAGCGAAGCCCATCTGATGCAAATCTGTATATCAAGAACACTGATGATGATATCTTGTTTGTGGTTGTCTATGTAGATGACCTTATCATTACTGGCAGCTCTGCACATTTGATCCATGGGATCAAACAAGACTTATGCAGAACTTTTGATATGACAGACTTGGGACTTCTTCACTATTGTCTGGGGATTGAAGTTTGGCAGACTGAGAATCACATCTTTCTCTCTCAGTCCAAGTATGCCAAGAATCTTGTGGATAGGTTCAGAATGCAGGATTGCAAACCAGCCACGACTCTTATGGAACCAGGGCTCAAACTTTCAGCTCAGTCATCCTCTCCTCCTGTGGATGAAACTTTATTTAGGCAATTAGTAGGCAGTCTTATCTATCTTACTGCCACTAGTCCTGACATCAGTTTTTCAGTGAGCTACATTTCTCGCTTCATGTCCGCTCCTAAAGCTGATCATTGGATAGCAGCAAAGTGTGTGCTACAATATGTGTGTGGCACTTCTGATTATGGACTTCTATACACTCGCAGTTCCGATCCTATACTCAGTGGTTACACAGATTCTGACTGGGCCGGTTTGGTTGATGATCGTAAATCTACAGCTGGGTATGTGTTTAGTCTAGGATCTGGTGCTGTCATCTAGACTAGTAAGAAGAAGCAAGTTGTGGCTCTCTCCTCCACCGAAGCAGAATATCGAGGAGCAGTTAAGGCATCTTGTGAGGCAGTTTGGCTTCGACGTATGCTTGCAGACATGCATGCTTCCCAGACAGGTCCTACTTCCTTGTTTTGTGATAATTAGGGAGTGCTCAAACTTGCCAAAAATCACGTCTTTCATGAACGAACAAAACATGTGGAAACTCATTGCCACTACATTCGCCAGCTAGTTGAAGACGGATCCGTTCAGTTGAGATATATTCCCACAACAGAGCAACCTGCAGATATCTTCACCAAGCCACTTGGTCCTGCTAAGTTTGAACAATTCAGGTGGTCTATTGGTGTTGTAAATAGATTGAGCATTAAGGGAGGGTATTAGAATAATTCTAATTTAGTTTAATGCTCATTCTTCTGGCTGTTGCTATTTTCATTTCTTTAGCAGTTTCTTATATGAAACTGAATCTTACATAGAAACTTGATGTTTCTATCTTTGTAAATATCTCTGTATTATTATTGAGTATTGTTGCTCAATCAATTCATTCAATTCATTTGGAAATCCTTATGCGTGTTTCGCAATGTTTTATAGCTTATAGAGATTCTTCTCTCGAATCCCTATCTTCTTTACTTGATCGATGGCTATGTGTCGAAGGAACGCCTTTCCTTTCGAGAAGATCACATTATAGCCTCTATCCTCAAGCATGGCAACGGATACCATGTTCTTCTTTAGCTTGGGCAAATACATAACATTCTTCAAGGTGAGTGGAGCCCCATGCTCCCTCTGAAAAGTAATCGTGCCCAATCCAGTAACACTATACTTCCCATCGTCACCCATCTCGAGATGCATCCGGAGATCTTTCTCCTGTAGGTTACTAAATAACTCTTTGTCGCCAGTCATGTGGAATGAAGCTCCACTATCTAAGTACCATACACTTCCCATCATTGATGACACTATGCATGCAATGAGGGAAAAGTCTAATTCGAATTGAGAGGACAAAGCCTTACCTGCCGCTCCTCTTGAGGACTTCTTCTTGGACCTTGAGTGGACAATTTGTAGCAAAATGGCCCAGCTCATGATAATGAAAGCACTTAACTTTCGTCATGTCTTTCTTCTTACCTCCATGATAAAAATCTGATTTGGAATGGGAAGCTTTCCCTTTTCCCTTCTTCGCCTTAATCTCTAAGGCACAATTCTCTTCATCATCAGTCTTTGATGAAGAGTCATCCCTTGTGTTCCTCCTGCATCAAATCCGACCACAGTCGATCCCAATCTGGCAGCTTCTCCCGACCATTGACAGAGTCTTGATAACTATGCCAACTCTTTGGGAGTCCTAGAAGAGCAAGACTCACCATATCATCCTCGGCAACCGTGATTCCAACACTTCGAATTTCATCACGACATTGAGTGAACTTGGTCAAGTATTTTGGAATAGTCTCGTCTTTCTCCATTTTGACTTTTTAAAGTTTTTTCTTCAGTGCCAATTTCCTTTGGTCATTGCTGTTTTGATACAAGTTCGTCAATGCTTTCCACATAGCATGGGGAGTTTCTTTGCCATGGAGATTCGAGACAATGTGGTCGTGAACTCCCTCAAGGATTATCCGCCTTGCCTTCCCCACACACGTCTTCCATTGGGCCAAATTCTGTGCATCCAATGTTGTTGGCTTAGGAATTTCTAGATCAACAAATTCCTTCAAGCTATTATCCTCTAGCATAGCCTCCATTCTCTCTCTAGGCTATAAAATTCGAGCTGCCTTCCAAGGTATACTTGAGCCGTAAACCGTAGACCGTAGAACACCATCTGCCAATCCTGAAGTATGTATTGCAAAGTTGAATTTCACTTGTAACCCAAAACTTCGAAATCTCTTCTAGTATGCTGTTCTCAGCCCTGATACCATGTAAAAAACCTTGTAGATTCACAAACTCATGCAATGCACTAAAGCACAGGACAAGAATCTACTTCTACTTTCAACCAGTGAAAGCCAATGGTTCGATGAAAACAATATGAACAAGAAGAAGATAAATTAATGGCACATAACACAAGATGTATCTGGGGAAAGCCATAGCTCAAAACCCTGCTATTTGTATTATATATATCAGAAATATGAGTGAAAATACAATGCTTGTTCTCACTAGAACAATTCCGCACAAGTATGTGTTGGACATTGGATATATCAGAAATATGAGTGAAGATACAAAGCTTGTTCTCACTAGAATAATTCTGCACAAGTATGTGTTGGACATTGGATAAACCAATGCTCCTCGTGTGTTTCAAGACATGGACTAACCGCCTCTCGTGGATCCTTATCTCTGGTGATGCGATTGTTGACTAACATTTGCGAGTTTTGGTCTAACGACAATCATGATTCCCAACAAGTGGTATTAGAAAATAGGTCACTAGTTCGATACACACCCGACTCGCGTTGGGGGGGAGATTGTTGGACACCAACGCCCCTTATGTGTTTTGAGACATGGACTAACTGCCTCTCGTGGATCCTTATCTCTGGCAATGCGATCGTTGACTAACACCTGCAAGTTTTGGTCTAACGACAATCGTGATTCCCAACAGTGTGCTCAACTCTCTCAGCTCACAAGCTAACTCTTGGCCAACACTTAGCCAATTCTGCAGCTCTCCAAGCTCCTAATCTCTTAAGTAATTCCTAAGATGAATAGCCCGCATTTAAAGGGAATTCACGCTTCCAAAACTATGCAATCTAAACATAGGATCAATCTCTGATGCATGCATGATATTTACACTTCAGTAAATAATACCACTGATAGTACGTTGCCCTTGCACTCTAGTCTCAACTGGGTCTTTCTCTGAACTAACATGCATGAGTTTCTCATGAGGGAATCTTCACTTAACTAGAGTAACACTAGTGGATGCATTAGTGCACCAACTGAGTGTTAGTCCTCTATTAGTTCCAAAAACAATTGAGAACTAATTTAACTGAACTTTACTCAATAAACTGAGTGATCTAATTTCCAACTCAATTTAAAATCATATTGGACCCCTAAAACTTAGGGAGAACATATACATGACTACATAAAGACTTCCAACTCGAAATTCCTAAGCTAATTAAGTGAATTAAATTTCATTAACTATTTACATGTTGCTATGAGAATAAAATTCGATTTTAATTCTCAGTTTAATTCAAGGACAAATTAAACTGGAATTTCTTGTTACCATTTCTCAACATGGAGGGGTCTTGGTCAAGATTCATAGATCTTGGAATTCATCAATTGAAGTTCTATAAGAAGAGAATAATTCTTGTGGGTTTTCCTCTTAGAAGGAGAGGTTTTGGCCCTGGATGATCGCCTATATCTTGTGTCCTCTTGTCTTATTGTTCTTTATGGTTTGGTAGTTGTTTGATGAAAAGAACACTAAAATAATCAAGAGAAAGAAGAAGCTAATTAAGTTAAGTAAAAATACATCACAAGCAATTATCAAGGCAAGATAAATCACCTAATCTAGCTGCCCTATATTTCTCAACATTGTAAACACTGAATGTCAACTTGATTATAATTTTATTCTCCTTGACATTTTCCTTATAGAGGTCAATGATTCTACGTAAAAGTTAATTATGCAAGAACCAAGTCAAGGTCATTTGAGATGCACAAAGTATTGAAATGAATTCATTGTAGATAGGTTAGAAAGCCCATAGTAACATCTTGTCAAGCTTCTACCTAACATGGGCATAGAAGAGTCCATCCTAGCTCTTGAATTGTGTGAATATTCCTAGATCTAACAATCTCAAGAATCCTACTGCAACCAACTGAATCAACTTCACCTAGATTGTAAATTACAGTACAAGCTTATTTCAGATTTATTCTTGAAACACTGAAGTAGCCTACACCAATTTAAATGTGATTATGAAACCTAGAAACTGAGTAAGGAAAATAGAAACACATAGGACATTATTATTTTTGGACAGAAGTCCCCGAAAAAATGCAATTGCGGGAAAACTGGTGCAACAACTCTGAGGGTTTATTATTATTAAGCAATAGCAAAATCTGAATACCTCACAGGGTTATTAAGTTACACAGAGAAATACTGGCATAAGCTTTGTGAGTTTTACCTCACACAATCATCCAGAAATCCTAGCTGATCCAGACCCAAACTGACGGTCCCCCGGCTTTTCTGGCTACCTCTGCGCTGTGTCTATGTTAGCCCAGCGAGCTCTCTGGGTGCTACGCCACTTTTTTGGCTAGTCGATTTGCTGTCGAGGAATTTCGATTTCTGCCTCTTGGTCTCACACCCCAACTCTTGGCTTCTGAAAATCAAATTCCTCTACAGATTTCAGACTCCTCTCTCTCCCGCTGCGCTGGTTCTGCGTGGCCCTTCTGGCTCTGCGTCAAGGCTTTTGGATCATTCACTGCCTCCCTCTGTTGGTGTATCTCTGGCTGAGAATCTCTCTCTTTGGAAGCTGCTATCCCTACCCCTCAACTGCAAGAGATCTCCTCAATTGATTTTTCCTCTTTAGAACTTCTCACTTCAGAAAATTGATTTTCTCAATCTCTTTGTGTGTTTTCGAAATGACCCTCAAGCCCCTTCTTATATTTTCGTGGTGGAGTCTAGGAAACCAATGGCCTAGATTACATCTAAATCAAAGGCTCAGATCGTTTTGGCTTGATTCATGGTTTTTTCTAGAAGTTCCACCCTTGATTAGATTAATACCCATTAATATTTTAATTTTCCTAAGTTTAGACTTAGGATCCCCATTAAAAATATTAATTATTTTAATAAAATCACTTACGGGTGGAATTTCCCAAAACACTTTCTGGGTTCTTTGGAATACTTGTGCTCAAGCCTCCCTGCAAAATTTGAGGCTTAGAGCACATCCGATGCTACCCCAAATCAACAATTTTTGTAATTGCACCACCTCTATATGACAAGAGTGTAGATGGCCATCGCAAAGCAGTCTAATACTTCTAGTCTTTTTATTCTTATACTGTAATGAAAAGGATCAAAGGGACATAATGCTTCTGGTAGTGATCATACAACTTGCTCTTTAAGGTTTTTTATACGAGAGTTGATATGATACTATAGTTTGAGAGGCATGTGTTTTATTAATATGCAGCATGCTTGTGCCTCGGAAACATCACTCCTACCCACGAGACTGTATAAGAAGTATTGCATCTATTCTGTTGGTTATCAAAATGTCTCCTAAATTCACAAGCATAAGTTGAGAATTGCTGCCCTCCTAAGAATATTGGGTAGCACTGAGCAGGTGATTTGGGAGATAGAAGGTGCATTGCATAATCAAGGCTTTAATATGGTTGATTGGACAACTAGGAGTATCAAAGGTGGACTGTGAGATGTCTAGTATAGCATCATTGTGTTGTCAGTATTCAATTTGATGTTTGAGTTCTGTTTATTCATATTGATTACATATGTGGATGGCACATGCTATGAAAAATGTCTCGAAGTCCCTATCAAATTGTGCCTCAATAATCTTCATAAAAATAACACTTAAACTAGAATTATATTTGCAGCGAATTTTACTCTTCTCAATGGATGATCTTTCCTTATGAATTTTATTTATTTATTTTATCATTTTGTTCCTTCTGATTTTATAGATTTAATTGATATTTTTCCCCTATATTCTGTAGATACTTTGATGCACATCTCTTACATTGTTTCTATAACAATTAATATTTTGTATGCATTTTATGTTCTTATTTGAGAGGTTTACCATTTAAGTTATAGTTTTCCCCCTCATCCTGTAGAGACGTTGATGTGGATCTTTTGCATTGTTTATGAAACATGTAATATGCGTGCTTTATGTGTATTTGAGAAATGATTCTGGTCTTGTAGGGAATTGATGGTTCCAGGGTTGAAAGGGTACTGGAATTGGTTCACATTGCAGCTAATAAAAATACAGTTCCTGGGGATATTTCTGCAATGGTTCCTGGTGGAATTCGCATGGGTAATGTCTTGATGTATTCAACTCCTGTCTTGTTTGTTCACATAGGGAAACAGTACATCTGCCTTTCTGACTAGGCTATAGTCTCCTTTCTTCACTCTTATAAATAAATCATCCATTTCACTTAGCCAGTTAAGGGCCTGGTTCTAAAATGGATACATCCAACAGGTATTTCTTTGAATCATATTTCATATACAACTCCATAAGAATAGAATTCGAGAAATCATGACACTCAACACGCAGTTATCACTGTAGACTAAAACTGTATATCTCTTGAGGTTTTCTATAGGTCTCTGAGCTTCAAGCAAAGAACATGTAGTTAAAACTATAATTTTTAGGGAACTGCTGTCACTTACTGTCACAGTAAATTGAGCTAAATCCTAGACTGTACAATGTTAATTTTGCTAACTTATGTATTCCTATTCAATGATCTCCTTACTGTTGCAAAACTAGACCCACAATTTACAAAAGATATACAATATTATTTGATTATGAATGGAGTTACTTGATAGAAAGCTGTTGATCCCTTTTTATTTGGTTCTTTAGGTAGTTGAGCTACCCATAGGACCTAACTACCTTATGTAAATAACTCATGTTTAATACTTAGTTTACTGGCGTTTATCACAATTATCACATTGATTTATATTGGAGGGTTGTATGCCAAACAATGTTGTGAATATCGGCACTGGGATAAAATCAACGAGGGTCTGGAAAAAGAAAAAATCGTAAAAATTGGGAAAAAATCGGGAAAAAATCGGTAAAAATTGGCAAAATTTTAAAAAATACCAAAAATACAAAAAAAAACCCACGAAATTACTTTATAAACAAGTCTGGGCACAGACCGGTGATTTTTTGCCATCAACTCACGATAAAATTGTGATTTTTTCGTTGAGGAAAATACTGCCGAAAAAATTGGGGCTGTGAAAAAATCGTGAATTTCCGATTTTATCGCAATGTTTGCAACATTGATGCCAAATCCCCCTCTTAAAACTACAATACCAAAACTTTAGTGACCATACATACATACATATATATATATATATATATAAAAACCAGAATTCTGAAATTGCTGAGTTCCTGCATTCCTGGACTTCCAGATACTGAGATTCTTAATTTCCAAATTACTTGGACAACTATCCAGGCTGAGTTAAACTCTCTTTAACTCCCTCTGTTTTGAAGATCAAACCACTCAGCGTAAGAATTTACAGGCAGTTTTTGTCACCATCATACACAACAAATTTTTGTTTTAATGGAATAAACATTTTTTTTCACAGACTTGAGGGGTAAATGGTCTATATCTCAAGTTTCATCATATTCACAGATTCAAAAAAATTGTCGGACTTCTCTGATTCCCCCCAAAGAATATGGATATGTTATGGGCAAGTAGACAATGTTGATGTCATTGTGTTTCTAGGCCAAAATAGAAAAATCAATAAACTTATGAAAATAATTTTTTTCTGTAAGACCATTCTGGAAACAATAAAAAATTAGGTGTTTTTGAAATAAGAATTTTGTGGACAACTACTTATGCTTGTGCAATACCGTGGTTTTGATCTTTGGAGTGTATTAGATTGGATTGATGATAACGAAAATTACTGTGCACTGGGACCAACTTTGGTCTATTGGACCCAGTGTTGTGAAAAGTGCGATAAAATCGCGATTTAATGAAAAAATCGCGCTTTTTTCAGGACAGCGATTTAATCGCGATTTTTATTCGAAAAAATCGCATATATTTTTTTTGCCGATTTTTTCCCAATTTTTTCAAAAAATCCCGATTTTTTCCCGATTTTTTCGAAAAAATGAGTTTTGAAAAAAAAAAAAATGAATATTTTTGTACCAAACGATTTTTTCCGATTCATTCCCCGCGCTGATTTAATCCCGATCGCGCTTTTAACAACATTGATTGGACCTATAAAGTAAGATTAATTGCTTTGATTTATCAACTTGTTTCAATGTTCAAATTACATGGAAATGAAATTTAGTAGATCTCTTTGGTTCTCATGGGTTAACAAGTTTTGGGAATTGGTGTTATTATAAATGTTTATGAGAGTTGGATCTAATATCTATATGTAGGTTGGGCATTCCAAGAGAAAATGGTTTTCCTTTTCTACATTATTCATTTCACAAATTTTATAGATTTTTCCATGCCAAGTTATGTATAAGTTATAAATGTGTTGTTATAATGATGAGAGTCGAGTTGTGCGAGCTTAAATAAATGACCTTGTATTAAAATGATGTAAATATCTTGTATGGATTACTAGTGCAGAACTCGAGTCTAGTGCTCAATTAGTGAATGGCTAAGCATGTGTATGCAACAGACATACTTTCAATGGACCATGTGGACGTTCCATGGCATGCTCAAACTATGTAAATATTGTTGTTGAAAAATGACATAACAGCGCAAGATGGCTGCGGAGAGCATGAGAGGGATTATGAGTTCACAAGATGGGAATAGGAAAGGTAGCCCAACGGAAAGTGTTCCTGTATTGCCAAGTTCCAGCCTATGAACTCCTATCTTTCCATCATGTGCCTTAAATAAAGCTCATCCACCAACTTTGACTTAGAAGGCAACCTTTGAATGCATGTGGAGGTGGGTGAGGATGTCTACCTCAAGTAGATGTGGAGGCACGTGTCTGGGTACGATCATCATGGGGAAGCATTACCTTCCTCATGGAAATTTGTTCCCCCATCCTTGTGGGAATTTGCACTCCTCATTCTCAGTAGGGACCTTTGCTATTGTCACAATCACCATTGTCATACAAATTGGGTACCCAAGTTCCCTATGCTAGTCTTTTGTCCTGTTGGGATTGATATTCAAATCAAGAATATGAAGAGTATAGACTTGGGATACATAGGGTGAAAGATGGAGTTGTAGATGAGGATAGGGTCTAGCCTCTTTGAAGAAATTTCAACCCCCACTCTGGTTATTAGTTTTCCTTATCATTCCATGCATTTAGTTTTAAATCCAAGCATGAGAAAAATTCTAAAATTTGGAAATGACAATATTTTCTGAAAACACAAATTTAGAGATTTCACAACTGCTGAAATTGCAGAAATCAAACACAACAAAATTATGACAGCCACACAGAAAATAACACAGTGATTTTTGGTCAATGTGACCCTGGAAAAACCCCCTACAACTCTTGGGGAAAACCAATTTGAGAGCTTTTCTTTATTTCTGAAAATGCTTTTATAGAGAAATTGAAATACACAGTAAAAATTTCAGCAACCACAAATTACAACTTATCTCGATTTCCGTGCCTGAACTCCACCTCGAAAATCGTGTCAATCAGCAAACAGCCAAAACAGAAATTTTCCAGAAATAAAGCTTCATTAAATGTTGTACGGCCTGTCTCGGAAAACATGCCCAGAACTTGTTGTACGGACTGTACAGATTTCAACAATGCAGCTGCCTCGAAATTCGTACCCAAATTTGCCTCGAAATTTGTGCCCTTGCTGCTGCCCCTCTCTCTCGATTTATGTGCTATCCCTCTTCCTCGATTTTTGTGCCTTTCTCTTGCTATACGGTTTTGCCTTGGGATGCGTGCCAATAAATGCTGCTGCCTAGATTTGCTGAAATGTCTGCTTGTTGCTCTCCTTCACTTCCTCACTGCTCATAAATTTTCTCCTTGCTCTCTCTTCTCTGTTCCTCAAATGCTCATGAAAGAATGAATGATCTTTTCCCTTTCTCTTCTCCTTTTACTCTCTAAATGACCTCTTGGGTTACCCTAAGATCTAATGGTCGAGATTCATTTAGATCCAGGGATGAGACTAAATGTGCATTTAATTCTCACTTTCTATTTTTTAACTCACCCACTTAAATAAAGACTCACTTAGCCTTTTATTTCCATAGTCACTTTTTCACTTTCTAATCGCTGATTGACTTTAATAAAGTTACCTTTAAATTAGAATATAACTTTACCACTTATAAAGTCACTTTTAAATTAGAATGTAACTTTACCACTTATAAAGTCACTTTTAAATTAAATTGACTTTACCACTTATAAAGTCACTTTAGGAGAAAAGTAAAAATAAATTTGGACACTTTTCCCTAGGCGAAAGATCAAAGCCTTAGGGAACCACTTGTCCTTTGATAACCAAATTTTAATACTCTTTAGGAAGCCCCTTCCCTTTCCTTGTTAACTGCGGTTTATTGAATGCCTTAGAGTGAAAGCATATATTTGCGATGTAGTCCCTAAATGCCCCTATATAATGGATTATTCTTGCCCGCATTGAAGAATATTTTTGAGGGAGTGTTAAGTAGAGAAAAAAAGATCTCCCTTCTATTATATAGGGCAGTGGATGGGAATGTTATGACTAATTGATGCCAAGATGTATTACTTGGAGTTCTATGTAGTGAGAAAATGCATTGAGCTTTGGGTTGACTGAGTTGTAATTTTGTAGCTTGATTTCTTTGCCCTCATGTTCTCGTAGCCTTGCTTGGAAGTGGCATTTACATTCGATGCCTATGATTGGGTGAAACTGACTTCTACGTAGCTAGTTTCTTGGACCATCATTGGTTAAAAGGAATCATTGATTTTCTACTTATAAATCTATATTCAACTTCAAGTTTTTGTTATGTAAATATGGAATGCATATGTTGTGTGTGAGATTCATTATAATAATGTGTTAGATATTGTAATGATAATTTAATTAATAATATAATAAAGTTATAAATAATAAAATTACCTACCTAATTATTATTTTTTGTAAGCAAGATAAGATCTTTATATTAACAAAATTGTTTTACATACAATACAAGCAGGGATGAACTGGTAAAGCTTTTGTTTAGAGGGAGAAATGTCCACAAAATACCTATCCTAGCTTGTAGTAAACTTCAGAGAGACCATTTGCCTGTGAAAGGGAAACCAAATTGTTGAAAATTAGTAGTTATGGGATGAATTTTCTTGAATAACATTTCATTTTTGACCTTTCTAGAGTGACTTTGTAAAAATAGAAAGTCATGTCTATCTTTACAACCATGACTCTCCAAAAATAGTAAATTACCTTCCATCAATTCATAATCATATATATATGATGGAAAATCACTTAACTTGTCCTTAATCAATCTCAATTGTTTAATTTTTTTAACTTAATCACCAATATTATTATTATTACTGTTATCCTCTTTATGATATTATTATATTATTATTAAAAAGAAATTCAAGTCTCTCATTCATGGGACTCAATCATGTCATATGTAACTCCCTTCAATTAATGCAGATGTTACTCTCTCTCTCTTAATGTATTCATTTCTCTCTCTCTCCTTAATGCTCTTACACACCTCTTGCACTTTCTTACACACTTTAATGACTATTCATAAAAAGATTCCTCTTACACCTCCTTAATGCATAAGTTACACTTCTTTCCTTAATGGCATAAGTCACACTCCTCTCCCTTATGGCATAAGTTACACTCCTCTCCCTTATGGCATAAGTTACACTCATATTTTGGCATGTGTAACTCCTCCTCAAGGCATAGGGGTTACTCCTTCATGAATTCGACCTCCTTGCTCTTCCTATATATTTGTGCCTCTCATCCTCACTTGACACACTTACTTGTGCTTGTGAAAGGATTATTCGAACTTGAGAGAGAGAGAGTTGGAAAGTCTAGAGAGAGAGAGAGAGTTGGAGAGTCTTGAAGAAGAAGGAAGAAGAAGAATAGATCTTGGAGAGGCAAAGTGATTCAGTGTGAGCAAGTGATTTTATTTTAGATGGCTCCCATTGAGAGCCTTAGGGTTTTTCATTAAGGTCAAAGAATTAATGTCATGTATGAAGAGCTCTTCTTGAGCATGTGTAAAATGTATATGAGTCATTTAAGTGTCTAGAAAGCCCTCCAAAGACGAGCGCAATCCTCTTCTTTTGATGTCGGCTTGCAAAATGAAGTAATAACTCATGTCGACTCACCCAAAGTGACACACCAATTCGGATACTAAATTCGGCTCATTATATGGACGAATGACTATATATACAAGGCTAGGGTCATCACATAAAGGACAGTTCAAAGTTTTGTATCTCTCTGAAATTTCGGATGGGTATTACAAAGGTCAGTTCGGATCTCTAGAATAGAGATGAACTCGAATGGAAGGAGCAACAAGGAAGTTAATAAAAGGAGCAGTGAAGAAGTATAATGACAATGGCAGTAAGGAAATTCGGATCACCTCTGTTTCAGGGATCCTACTGGGTGAAGAAGTCTACAGTTCTGTGGTTTTTAAAATTTCTGTTTTCCCACCCCGGTTTTCAGTTTCTCCTTGTTTCTCCCATGTAGTTAAATGCCCTTTTCCCATAACCATACATTCAACAAGCTGGAAAAAATAAATTTTGCTGAAAACACAAATTCTGGAAAATTTACAGAATCCTGGAAATTGCAGAAATAAAAATCAGCAGTAATAAACAGCCATTAAAACACATTAAAACACTGATATTTTTGGTCAACGTGACCCTGGAAAAACCCCCTACAACTCCTGGGGAAAACCAGTTTGAGAGCTCTTCTTTATTTCTGAAAAATGTCTTTTTACAGCAAGAAAATTTCAGCAAAAAATTACAGCAAAATAGGTTTTTTCAGTAAGCAAACTTACCCGTTTTCAGCCCAACGGACCACCTGGAAACTTCTTAGTTTTCAGCAAAAAAATCAGCTTTTGCTGCTTGTTCTTGCTGCTGTTCTGCTTGTCTTTTTGCTGTTCTGATTTTGTTGAAGAGCTGCCTGGTATGTGTGCCAAACTGCTGCCTCGTTTTCCTTCTTGTCCAGAAATCTCCCTTGCTCTCTTGCTCTCCTTCTCCCAATCTGCTCATGAAAGAATGAATGATCTTTTCCTCCTTTTTCTCCTTTAATATAACTCCAAGTGACTTTTGGGTGATCCAAGTGACTTTTGGGTGATCTCTAAATCCAATGGCTGAAATAGATTTAGATCAATGGCTGAGATTAAATGCACATTTAAATCTCACATTCTATTTTTTAATTCACCCCACTTTAATAAAGACCCACTTAGTCATTTATTTCCAAAGTCACTTTTCCTTTCTAATTTTTCATTGACTTTATTAAAGTCACTTTAAAATTAGACTTAGTAATTTTATCACTTAAAGTCACTTTTAAATTAGATTTTAACTTTATAAAAATTATAAAGTCACTTTAGGAGAAAAATTAAAATCTTTTGGACACTTTTCCCTAGGCCAAAGATCAAAGCCTTAGGGAACCACTTGTCCTCCGGTACCAAATTTCAACTCTCCCTCTTACCGAGGAAGGTGTTCCTCACCACATCCATCTTGTCTCTGAAGTAACATGCTTGCCCCGTGGTAAGGCTTTGGTAAGAATATCTGCAACCTGCTCATCAGTGGGAATATACTCAAGCTTCACAACTCCCTTCTAAACATAGTCTCTGATGAAATGATATTTGATCCCAATATGCTTTGACCTATCATGAAATACTGGATTCTCCGTGAGTTTAATGCAACTCTGATTATCACAATAAATAACTGAAGGTCTTAATGGCTGACCAAATAAGCCAAACAACATCTTTCGAAGCCAGATGGCCTCACAACTAGCTAGACTGGCTGCCATATACTCTGCTTCCGCTGAACTCAATGCTACTGACTGTTGCTTCCGGCTGAACCATGACACTACTGCCAAACCCAACCCAAAACAGCACCATGAAGTGCTCTTCCTATTAGAAGCACAGCCTGCCCAATCAGAATCAATATAACATGCCAATCTCACTCCATCCCCCTGCCTGTAGTCCAGACCATAATCCACTGTCCCCCACACGTACCGCAAAATGTGTTTTGCAGCCACCCAGTGAACCTTCCTAGGCTCACACATAAACTGACTCATCGTGTTGACTGCAAAACAAATATCTGGTCTAGTGTTGATCAAATATATCAAGGAACCAATCAACTGCCTATACAATGTGGGATCCACCAACTCGGAATTCGAAGCATGAAGCTTCTTCCAGTTGGTGATCATCGATGTCGACATGGGTTTACAATCCTCCATGTGGAATCTGCTAAGGATGTCCACAATATACTTCCCTTGCCCCAGGAAGAAATGCCCCTCTTCCTGCAACACCTCCAAACCCAAAAAGTAATGCATCAAGTTGATGTCCTTCATCTCAAACTCCGCCGCAAGATCTCTTTTGCAGTGCTCTATGAGTCTCTTTGCACCTGTAATGATCAAGTTATCCACATACAACACCAGAATGAAAGGCTTCTCACCTATCACAATATAGTAAAGGTTCGGATCTGCCTCACTCTTTGTGAAACCCATCCCCTGCAAGTATGTATCTATCCTGGAGTACCAAGCTCTGGGAGCTTGCTTCAAGCCATAAAGAGCCTTCTTCAGTCTGAAGACATGGGACTCCTTCCCATGCACCTCAAAGCCCTGTGGCTGCTCAATGTACACCTCCTCCTATATGAAGCCATTGAGAAATGCAGTCTTCACATCCATCTGGTGGATCTTCCAACCCATCTCTGCTGCTATCGATTAATGGAGCAGATCGAAGTATATCGAGCCACGGGAGCGAAGGTCTCCTCATAATCAACTCCCTCTACCTTGGAGAACCCTCTAGCCACAAACCTCACTTTGAATTTCTCAATGCTGCCAATTGCAGCATGCTTTATCTTGTAAAGCCATCTAGAAGTAACCACGGAATTTCCCTCAGGCCTCGGCACCACCTCCCAAACATCATTCTTCATGATAGAAGAATACTCCTCTTGCATGGCCTCTCTCCAAACCTGCTGGCTAGCTACCTCCTCATAGCTAGAAGGCTCGAAGTCAAGGATGCTGGTAGCCATTGCCATATAGCTACAAAATCTCTCAAGTGGTCTACTCTCTCTGACCGGCCTCTTAGGCTTAGCAACAGATGTGGCATCTCTCAAGGTGCCCTGAAGCCACTTGGGCTTCCTCTTCCCTAAGCATACTTCTCCCACTGGAGAATGAAACTCATCCTCATCACCATCAGGAGCCTGAACTCCTGACTGCCTGTCTGCTGTCCTTCTGTCTGCACCTGAACCTGTAGAAGCTGAAGTACCATGTGAACTGTCCATCAGTGGACTCCCTAGTGAACTGCTCTATGGACTGCTCTGCATGCTTCCCGGAGCACCACCCATCTGGCTCGGCGAGCCACTGCTCACTGATGGACCTGGCATCGTCATAGATGTACCTCTGAATCCTCCTGATCCCTGCCCACTGGATCCCTGCGACTGACTCAACTGCTATTGAGGGTCTGGCTGATCCAGATACTCTAACTCCCGTGACCTCCTAAAGGCCCTGTCCTCCTCGAACTTCACATCTCGCCTGACAACAACTTTCCTCTGTGCAGGAATGTAAATCCGAAAGGCCTTTGAGGTCTCACTGTAGCCCACAAAGATACCCTTCTCTGCAGTGGGCTCTAGTTTGGTCCTCTTCTCCTTGGGTATGTGGGAGTATGTAATGCACCCAAAGATACGAAGATGACCAATATCAGGCTTCTTCCCAGAAAAAGCCTCCTCCGGAGTCGTGCCCCAAGGCACGATGCGGACTCCTGTTCTACAAATAAACAGTTGTGTTGCAGGCCTCTGCCCACAAGAACAATGGCAACCCCTGATCATGTAACATGGCTTTGGCAGCCCCTACGATGGATCTTTCTTCCTCTCTGCAACCCCGTTCTGCTGGGGGTTGTAAGGAACAGTGAACTCCCTCCTGATGCCTGCCTCTGCACAATAGTCAACAAACTCTCCAAGGGTGTACTCTCCCCCATTGTCCGACCTCAGGGACTTGATCTTCCGACCTGTCTGTGTCTCCACAAGATCTCTAAACTCCTGAAACCACTTGAAGACCTCACTCTTGGTCTTCAAGAAATAAATCCAAGTCCTCCTAGAGTGATCATCAATGAATAAAACATAGTACTCATATCCACTCAAGGAAACATGAGACATCCGACTGCTCACACCGGAATGAATCAAATCAAGTATCCCAGTCGCTCTGCTGTCACTGTTGGGAAAAGGGGATTTGGCAAACTTGCCCATCACACATCCCCTACAAGTATCAAAGTGATCAGTACTCCAATCTGGCACACCTGTAGTGATCTCCCGCAAGGTCCTCAAGGCTCCATGATACATATGCCCCATCCTGCAATGCCAAATCTCACACATCTCAGCACTGCTAGCTCTACTGTCGGTACTACCGCTCAATGCCAAAATGGGTTGGAATGCAAACTTGTACACCTTTGCATGGCGTACACCTATCACTCTAACTGAATCAGCTGGAGTGCCCCTAGGATACATCAACACCTGTCCTCCACTGAACAGTACCTCATATCCTCTATCCTCCAAAACTGAGACGGATATGAGGTTCTTCCTCATCCCTAGCACATAAAGAACATCTGACACCTTCAAGGGAGGTTTGGACTCCCTCTGAAATGTCAGTGTCCCCACACCAACGGCTCTAACAACTCTGTCATCACCGAGTACTACCTCCATATCGGTGCAACTCTCTGAAAGCTCTGAGAAGTACTCACGGACTCCTGTCATGTGACGTGAAGCCCCACTGTCCACATACCAGATACCTAAAGATGCTCCGCTAATCGAGGGAAAAGCATGCTCCCTCTGAACCTGTGTGGCAGGTGATCCTGCACTAGAGGACTATGTGCCAAACTCCCGGTCAAAACGATCTGCAAAGTCCTCAACCTCTGCTGAAGCTGCCACACTCTGGTTCTTCCCCTTCTTCTTCTTCTTCTCCGGACACACAACTAGGGAAGGGTCTCACGTGCACAAACACCATCAGCAAAGTTCATCCATGAACGGGGGAGGCCATTCACTGCAATCTGCACCAACTCAGTGGGTGGAATTAACTCTCAAATTGCTGCCAACTCATCTCTCACACTAGTAATCTTTGTGAGATATGCAGCTGCATTATCATTACCCATCTTAATGGTCTTCAGCTTCTCCTTCAAGACCATTTTCCGGTTCTCATTGGTACTCTGGTAGAGATTGGACAATGCTATCCACATCTCATGGGCATTTCTCTTTCCTCTCACATGAGGAATGCAATGGTCTTTGACTCCGTCTAGAATCAGTCTCTTACTCTTGTTGTTATTTTTATTATAATCAGCCAACTGAGTAACATCAGTAGGCACAACAACAGGGTTTTGTGTGGTATGCACCATAATGTCCCAGACTTCTGCCTCCTCAAAGATACTCTACATTCTCTCCTTCCAAACGTTGTAATTGTTATGCCCATCCAACCTATCCTCCACCCTCAATCCCAATGACATCCTGCTGTCCTAAAACTGAAAAATAGCACTGCCGTAGTAAAAATAAAACTGTTGTTTGTGAAAATCAGCTTGCTGTAATTTTCTGAGTGAAAAATCAGCAAGCTGTAATTTTCCTCCTTATTGTCCCAAACTACACTTCAGCACTCAAGCTCTGATACCATTTAAAAATTTCTCATTTCTCACCCCAGTTTTCAGTTTCACCTATTTCTCCAAAATAGTTAAATGCCCTTTTCCATATCCATACATTCAACAACTGGAAATAAATTTTGCTGAAAACACAAATTTTGGAAATATTACAGAATGCTGGAAAATGCAGAAATTAATATCAGCACATGCAAACAGCCATTCAACACATTTAAACACAATGATTTTTGGTCAAGGTGACCCTGGAAAAACCCCCTACAACTCTTGGGGAAAACCAGTTCGAAAGCTCTTTCTTATTTCTAGAAAATGCTTTTTACAGTGAGAAATATTCAGCAAAAAATCAGCAAGCAAACTTTTACAACTTATCTCGTTTTCCGTGCCTCACAGCCAACTGAAAAAACTTGCAAACAGCAAAACAGAACAGCAATAAATATTGTACGTCCTCGATTTTTTGTGCCCAAATTTCAGCCTTAAATGTTGTTGTACAGACTACTTAGAAATGCGTGCAAGCTGCCATAAATACGCTGTACGTATTTCCTCTATTTCTGTGCAGAAAAAAACAGCAGTACCACTATACGGTTCTGCCTACAAATGCGTGCCAAGGTACAGCCACTTGCTGTACCTTGATTTCTGCTCCTCGATTTCTGTGAACTTGCTGTACAGATTTCTAAAAAATCGTGCCCAATATCTGGTTTTCACTGTGTGCTAACTCAGTTGTACGGATTTGCTAAAATGCTGCCTTGGAATGTGTGCCAAGCTGCTGCCTCCTCCTCCCTGTCCAGAAATCTCCCTTGCTCTCTTGCTCTCCTTCTCTCAATCTGCTCATGAAAGAATGAATGACCTTTTCCTCCTTTTCCTCCTTTAATCTAACCCTAAGTGACTTTTGGGGAACCCCTAAATCCAATTGCTGAAATAGATTGAAATCTAGGGCTGAGATTAAATGCTCATATAAATCTCACTTTCTATTTTTTAATTCACCCCACTTTAATAAAGACTCACTTTGTCATTTATTTCCAAAGTCACTTTTCCTTTCTAATTTTACATTGACTTTATTAAAGTCACTTTAAAATTAGACTTTAGTAACTTTATCACTTAAAGTCACTTTCAAATTAGACTTGACTTTATAAAAATTATAAAGTCACTTTAAGAGAAAAAAATAAATTCTTTTGGACACATTTCCCTAGGCCAAAGATCAAAGCCTTAGGGAACCACCTATCCTCCCTCCAGTACCAAATTTCAACATAAAAAAAAACGTGTGTTCTGCATCACCCCTTTTCAAAATCGGATCACTTTTTTGCTATTTCTACAAAACAGGTAATAGTATCAGTTCTCGTTTCAAAGTTTACGTTGTTATTACTTATTAAGTTACTAATTCCAATTTTTTTTGGTGCCCTAGGTTTGACTTAGCCCACTACAAAATACAAATATGCCAAAAGCCT
The DNA here is from genome assembly GCA_000404065.3 of Pinus taeda. Lineage (NCBI taxonomy): Eukaryota > Viridiplantae > Streptophyta > Pinopsida > Pinales > Pinaceae > Pinus > Pinus taeda. Next base: position 150,769 of record APFE031082718.1, on the reverse strand, counting down.
TGGACCCATTTTGGGAGTATGGGAACCCTGATGGTGGGACAAATCGTGCATATCTTACATGCAAATTGTGTGGGACCAGGATGATAGGTGGGGTTACACAATTGAAATACCATCTTGCTAGAATCAGTGGATATGATGTTGGGATTTGTACAGTTTCTAGTCCGAAGCTTATACAAAAAGCTCTCGAGGCAATTGATGAAAACGACAAAAAGAAGGAAGAGGCAGAAAGAACAAAGTTGAACGTGCAGGTTGATCTTTCGGGATATCTTCTCCTAATTTTGATGTTGAGGGTAGTGGGAGGGGCTCCACAGCTGGCACATCATCACCTACTACTGCTAGTGCCAAGTCATCATTTTTTGTTCCACGAGCAGGACCTGGAGCACAACCTGGCATAAAATCGCTTGTTAAAAAAAAGGAGAAGCAAGAAGCAGATAGAGTCATGGGGAGGTGTATTTTCTGGAGCAACTTACGTCTCAGGATCACCAAAACCAATCCCTTTTGGCAGCCAATGTGTGATGCTATTGGTTGTTGTGGGCCCAGGGTACAAAAGTGCCACATATGAGGAGTTGCGGGGGCCAATTTTTCAAGCAGAAAAGCAGGACATCAACTCTAGATTGGCAGAGTTGAAAAAGGCATGGGAAGTTACTGGATGCACAGTGATGTCTGATGGTTGGACAGAAAGGAAGGGTAGGACCCTTCTAAATTTCTTGGTACATTGTCCTAAAGGTACAATGTTTATTAAATCGTTGGATGCATCAGGACATATCAAAGATGCAGCAACGATATGTGAGCTGTTAGATGGGTTCATTCGGGAGATTGGTGTGCAGAATGTGGTGCAATTCATAACATACAACGCAGCTAATTATGTGTTTGTCGGCAAGATGCTTATGGAGAGGCATCCCACATTGTTCTGGACTCCGTGCATAGCACATTGTCTCGATTTGTTGCTTGAGGATATGGGGAAACTCTCCTTCATCAAGGAGGCGGTTGATATCGCTAGGAGCATCCCCAAGTTTATTTATAACCATGCTTTTGTTCTTAGCCTCATGAGGAGGTTCACTAGAAACAAGGAGTTGCAGCCTCCTACGATCACACGTTTTGCCACAAACTTTATTACTCTTCAGTCTTTGCTTCAATGTCAGTTTGAGTTGAAGCAAATGTTTGTGTCTAATGATTGGTGTAATTGTAGATACAGCAGCAGACACGACGAGAAAGTCATTGCAGAAATGGTGTACTCTGAGACGTTTTGGCGTCGAGTAGAAGAAGCATGCGCAGTTAGTGAACCTATAGTAAAGTTTCACAGATTGGTGGATGGCCAGAAGCCTTCAATGGCTTATTTGTATGAGGGCATGGATAGGCCCAAGGAGGCCATTTGTTCTTATTATGCAGACAAGGGTTTTGTTGGCCTTGATAGGTAGATGATGTTGTGGGGATGTGATTGATAGTTGGCGGACAGGGATGCTTCATCGACCCATTCATGCAGCAGCACTCTTCCTCAACCCCGCATTTTCATACAAATGCGGCTTTGATTTTGATGGCGAGGTGATGGAAGGGCTCCATTCCTGTATTCAGAGGATGGTACCTGATCCTGAGCTTCGTAGCAAAATCAATCGCGAGATACAGTATTATCGGGATTGTGTTGGCCTATTTGGCTTTGATGATGCTATTAGGGAAAGGACCCTCTTCATGCCACATAAGTGACAAGTCATCACTCATTAGAAATTAGAATTTTCAATTTAGAATTTCCTTACTTATAATTCTAATTTTTTAAAATTCAATTATGTTTTATTTGAAAGTTTAATTATGTTTTAAGTTTTTGAATTTTTTATTTCATTATTTTGTTGTAGATATTTGGGGGCGAAGCTATGGTGCAAGGGCACCAAATTTGCATAAATTGGCCATATGAATCTTGAGTCAAACATGTAGCTCTTCAGGGTGTGAGCGCAATTGGAGTGTATTTGAGAAAATAACCGCAAAAAAGCGCAACATGTATAACTTTGAGCTCCAGCCTTCAGTTGAGCCATTACACTTATTGTAATTTTAATTTTTAATTTATGAACTTCAACTTTCAAGTGTCAAGAGTCAAGAGTCAAGACTCATTAGCTTTTTTGACACTCTTACAGGTTGGAGTTCACACGCCTCAATGATTTAGTATATGTGCATTACAACATTCGACTTCGAGTGAGGCAAATAGAATCACCAACAGATCCAGATGCCATTTCCTTAGACAATATTGATGTATTGTCTCAGTGGAGGGTGGAGTCTGAGGACTCCATCTTGGAGGAGTCACCTTCATGGTTAGAGCCAATGGCAAATGATCCATTAGAACAAGGGCAGCAAGAGGAGGAGGACTCAGAGGAGCAGCAGCACTCGAATGAGGAGCAAGAGGACACTATGGGAGCATCAGCATCAACACCATCTGCTATAGATATAGGAGAGCATAGCCCCATACCTAGCACTCATTATTTGACATTAGGTGCAGAGGCAGGTTTAGGGCCATCTACTACTAGGGGCAGACCTGGCAAACAGTGCATCGTGTTTTCCCGTAAAAGGGGGAGAGGGTAGTGATTTCAGAGAGATAGTTGCTAGTTTTATTTGTTATGCTACATATAACTCATGATGATGAGATACTTTTATATATGTGATGTTATTTTGTATTGGTTCTCCACATTTGAGTCCTTGAATGGACAATTATCAAGGATCAGCAGGATTTGGTATTGCCTTTGATGTATCATTTCTATTTGACATCATCTATCAATGCTTTCTTCATATTTATGTGCCAATGTGTTTATTTCATATTGTTATTGCTTTATATGTTCAAAAATATGAAAAAAATGAATATATTATGCATTTTTTATGCTTGCCAATATTTGTCGATATTTTCACCGATATTGCCGATAAGATATTTTCTGGACCCTCGCAGATATTTTCCCAATACCGATATTTCCAACACTGTTGCAAAGCATATATTTGGCCTGGTGTTGACCAGATACATCAAGGACCCAATAAGCTGCCTATACAATGTGGGATCGGCCAAACTAGAATCTGAAGCATGAAGCTTCTTCCAGTTGGTGATCATAGTTGTAGACATGGGTCTACAGTATAGCATGAGAAATTTGCTCAACACATCCACAGCATACTGCCCCTGCCCTAGAAAGATATGCCCCTTCTCCTGCCACACCTCAAGCCCCAAAAATTAATGCATCAACCCAATGTCCTTCATCTCAAACTCCATAACAAGATCCTCCTTGTAACCACTAATCAGTCTCTATGCCCCAGTAATGAACAAATCATCAACATACAACACAAGAATGAGCAAATCATCCCCTACAACAATGTAGTATAGGTTCGGATCTGCATCACTCTTTATGAAACCCATCTGCTTCAAGTATCAATCCTCGAATACCAAGCTCTCGGAGCTTGCTTAAGTATGTAAAGTGCTCGCCTCAACCGACATAAATGGGTCTCCGGCCCAAGTACCTCAAAGCCCTGTGGCTGCTCAACATACACCTCCTCTATAACTTCATTCAGAAATGCAGCCTTCACATCCATCTGATGGATCTGCCAACCCATTTCTGCAGCAATAAAATAAGGGACCAGATAGAAGTGTACCAAGCTACGGGAGCGAAGGTCTCATCATAGTCAACTCCCTCTATCTGTGAGAACCCTCTAGCTACAAACCTCACTTTGAACTTCTCAATGCTGCCATCTGCAGCATGCTTGATCTTGTAGAGCCACCTGGAAGTCACAACTGACTTGCCCTCAGGCATAGGCACCACTTCCCAAAGTTGTTCTTAAAGATAGAGGCATACTCCTCCACAATAGCCTCTCTCCATACCTCCTAACTGGAAGCCTCCTCATAGCTAGTAGGCTCAAAGTCAACAATGTTGGTAGCCTTGGCTACATAACTGCAAAACTGCTCAGGTGGCACACTCTCCTTGTTCACCCTCCTTGGAGGACTAATGGACACTGCTTCCTTCAAGGTGTCTTAAAGCCACTTGGGCCTCCTCTTCCCTGAAAAAGCTTCCCCATAGGGAACCTCATCCTTTGTCCCCCAGTCTGGTGAACCTGAAGGTCTGCCAACTTAGCCTGGTGTGCCTATACCACCACCTATCCTCGAAGAACCTATACTAACACTTGTCCCTATGTCAGCTGAAGTGCCATGTGAACTTTGTACCTGTGGACTCCCTAAAGAAGTGCTTGGTGAACTCACCACTGGTGCCCCAGATGTCACTGACACTGAAGTACCTCCTGTACCAGTCAATCTAGAACCCTGTGGACCTACTCGTTGTACCTGACTTCCCTGCTGAGAAGTTTGTGACTCTCTCTCATCATACTCCCGTGATCTCCAATAGGCCCTCTCCTCCTCGAACTTCACATCCCTCCTAATCACCACTCTCTGTTTAGAATGAATGAAGATCTGATAGGCCTTCGAAGTCTCATTGTAACCCATAAAGATACCCTTCTCTACCATGGGCTCCAGCTTCATCCTCTGCTCCTTGGGGATATAAGAATATGTGAGACATCCAAAGATACGAAGATGTCCCACATGAGGCTTCTCTCCAGTGAAAGCCGCCTTCGGAATCATATTCTCCAATACTCTGTGAGGACTCCTGTTATGAAGATAAACAGCAATATTGCAGGCCTCAACCCACAAAAACAAAGGCAACCGCTGATCATGAATCATCGCTCTAACAGCCCCAACAATAGCTATGTTCTTCCTTTCAGACACCCCATTCTGTTGGGGGTTGTAAAGAACCGTGAACTCTCTCCTAATTCCCTCATGTGCACAAGACCCGAATCTTCCTACCTATCTGCTTTTTCAATAGATCTTTGAACTCTTTAAAGCGACTAAAGACCTCACCCTTGGTCTTCAGGAAATATATCCAAGTCATCCTAGAGTAGTCATCAATGAATATACCATAATACTCATAACCACCCAAAGACACATGAGACATACGACCACTAACATTAGTATGAATCAAGTCTAGCATACATGTAGATCTGTTGTCGCTCGCTGGGAATAGGAACTTGGTGTACTTGCCCAAAGCACACCCTCTGCAGACCTCATAATGCTCAACATTGAAATCAAGAACTCCAGTGGTGAGCTCCCTCATTACTCTCAAAGCTCCATGATGCATATGCACCATCCTCTAGTGCCATAACTCGCACAAGTCTCTATTGTTGGTGGTACTAGTCTAAGTGCTACCAGATGTGCTAATCACCAATGCTCCTGCCGACTGACAACTAAACCTGTATAGTTTCCCAGAGCGGACTCCAATCACTTTGGCCGAAGTGATAGAAGCTCCCCTAGGATGCATCAATACCTTCCCTCCTGAGAAAGTGACGTCAAACCCCTTCTCCTCCATAGCAGACACTGAAATCGAGTTCTTCTTCATCCCCGGAACATACAAAATGTCCATAACCTTCAAAGGTGGCAAAGACTCCCTCTCAAAGGTCACAATCCCCACACCAGGATCTCTCACAGTGTGGTCATCTCCTAGTACAATCTCTATATCAAGTGCCCTCTCTGCAAGCTCTGAAAAGAACTCCCGTGCACTTGTCATATGGCAGGAAGCCCCACTATCTATGTACCACACATCAGATGATGTACTCCTACTAGATGTAGAAGTAATAAATGCAAAGTCTTGGTCAAAATGTGAAGCAAACTGCTCCACCTCTATTGAAGTTGCAGTACCCTTCTTCCCCTTGTTCTTCCTCTCAGGACACATAGCAACATAGTGTCCCATCTTCTGACATGCCCAACATTTGACTTTGGACATATCCGTATCTTTCTTCTTCTTCTTCTCTTTTCCCTTAGCCCCATCTGATGAGGACCCTTTCTTGGCCTTCCCTTTGTTCTTCCCCCTGGCAATCAAGGCTACATCCTCCTCTTCTGTTATCTTCACCCCACCACTGTCAGTGTTACATATCTCATCATGCACACAATCATCCCAGAATTTGTCCCAATAGAGAAGATTCTCCCTAGAGGTAACAGCATCTCCAAAGACCTCCCAAGACTTGGGAAGTCCCACTACAGCTATCCTGACTAACTTTGTGGGTGCAACTGCCCACCAATAGCAGTCAAATCATCATGTCCCTATTTGACCCTGCCAAGATAATGAACTACACTTTCAGCCTTTGTCATCATGATGTTCTTCAATTGTTCTTTGAGTACCATCTTCCTACTCTCAATGGTACTCTGATAGAGAGTGGTAAGAGCTATCCACATCTAATGTGTTTCCTCTCACCTAAGGAACCACATGATCCTTCAAATTGTCCATCAAAATCCTTTTTGCCTTTGCATTATTTTTTGTGAATTCAGCGAGTTCATCTGTAGCAGTAGGAGGTACAACCACTTGCCGCACTATTTTTCAAACTGTTGCCTCCTCACACATTGTCTGAATTTTGTCCATCCAAACGGCATAATAGTTGGATATCCCATCCAATCTATCATCTATCCTTAAGAACATGGCCATGACTGTTGTCCAAAATTTATAAAACCAAGAAAATGGAGAAATGAACTTTCCAACACACCTTGTTGTCCCAAAAGTTCAGTCTGTGTGAAATTTCACCTTCTTGTCCCAAAATATCAGTTTGTTGTCCAAACCAATGCTTGTTGTCCCAAACTACTGTCTACTATTCAAACTGCAATTTTTAGCCTATAGCTCAGATACCATGTTGAAATTTGACGACTAAAAAGTTTCCTGCAATCCCAACCCGATTTTAATTTCACATTATCACTCCCATTTAGTTAAATGCCCCTTCCCATAAACATACATTCCACATATAAAATTTTAGAAATGAAATTTTCAGATTAAAACACATGGGGCTGTCAACACATGCTGAAAATAAATATGGACATAAATAGACCAGCAACACATAAAAATTCACACAAATTTTTGGTCACCTTAAACCCAGACAAAAACCCCTTCAATCTTCTCCGAGGAGAACCAGTTAGAGAGCTCTTAAAATTTATTTATCTTTCAAGTTTGGGAAAAATACATTTGCAGACAAAACAAAACAACAAAATACAACTTATCTCTTCAACCCAAAACTCCTTCAAAACCATGGCCACTTTGCCTCAATTTTCGTGCCCACTTGACGCTGAAAATATGTACTGTATTGTACGAATTCCATATGGACTATAGGGATTTTCGTACGGCTATACGAATTTTTCAATTTTTTTCCAAAAACTTCTCTCGAATGGCGTGCAACTCAGCATTAAATGTTATTCGTACTATACCTTTTGTTGTCTTCCATGCCTTGATTTTCGTGCCCAGCTTTGCCAAAAAATCACTCCTTTAGCTTGCTGCAACAAATTTCTCCTTCAGAACTTTTCTCTAGCTCTCAACCTCCTTTCTCCAATCTACTCATGAAGAATGAATGCAATCTCTCTTTTCTTTTCCCCCTTTTGTTTCCCTAAATGACTTTTGGGCAACCCTAAGATCTAATGGCTCAGATTCATTTAGATCAAGCGATGAGAATAAATGTGCATTTAATTCTCACTTTCTATTTTTTAACTCACCCATTAAATAAAGTACCCACATTTATCTCTAAAGTCACTTTTCAATTTATAATTTAACATTGACTTTACCACTTATAACGTCACTTTCACTTTATAAAGTCACACTTGGGAAAAGAATTATTTTGGACACTTTTCCCTAGGTAGAGACTAACCCATGGGAAACCACTTGTCCAAGGTACATTAAAAATCAACAGTCTGATGAACCGATGCCCGATGTGGAAGGTCCGATGGATCCCATTGATCCACCTCCTAGTGAGCCCCCTACTTCAAGAAAAAGACCTTTGCTCAAAGATACTCTTGAAGATGTTGAGTAACATATTGCACCGAGGGGGCCATTTCGTGAAAGCAAGAAGCCAAACAATTACCAAGTGTACTTAGCGGCCATGAGTACCATTGTACAATCTGAGCCTTGCACATTCGAAGATGCTATGAAGCAACAAGTTTGGAAGGATGTGATGAACAAGGAGTATGAGTTGATCATGAAGAATGATGTCTGGGATGTGGTTCCTAGACCCAAGGACAAGTTTGTGGTCACCTCCAAATGGCTCTACAAGATCAATCATGGAGTTGATGGGAGTGCTGAAAAGTTCAATGCCATATTTTTAGCTCGAGGCTTCTCTCAAAAGAAAGGAGTAGACAATGATGAGATATTGACACCGGTTGCCCGATAAACCACAATCCATTCGATATAGCCCTTGCTGCTTCACAAGGATGGAACCTTTACGAGATGGATGTCAAAACTACCTTCATGAATGGTTCGCTTAAGGAGGAAGTCTATGTGGAACAACCCAAGGGGTTTGAGGTTTAGGATCATGAGACACATGTATACAGGTTGAAGAAAGCCCTCTACGGGATGAAGCAACCTCCTAGGGATTGTTATGAGAGGATTGATAACTATCTTATGAAGTTGGGATTTACAAGGAGCGACGTTGACCCGAACCTCTACTTCAAGGTTGAAAAGGACAGACCTCTCATTATGGTCCTTTATGTGGATGCTCTCTTTCTGACAAGTGATGACCCTCTCATTCATCAATGCAAGAGGGTGTTGGCTTTCGAGTTTGAGATGAAGGACCTCGGAATGATGCATTATTTCCTAGGGTTGGAGGTCTGGCAAAAGCCAGGTGAGATTTTCCTTTCTCAAGGAAAATACATTGTGAACCTATTTGAGAGATGTGGGATGGTGGATTACAAGCCCGTGACTACTCCGATGGAATTCAACTTTAAGAAGCTATGTGGAAGTGTTGTTGGGCCCAGATTAGCAAACCCTACCGAGTATTGTCAACTTGTGGGAGCCCTGATGTTCTTGGTCAACTCTTGTCCTGACATATGCTTCACTATGAATATATTGAGTCAATATATAGTCGAGCCTCATCACATTCATTGGATTGTCGCGACGAATCTCTTGAGATATCTCTGGGGTACAATCCACTATGAACTGAGATACACTGCCGAAAATTTGAGGCTACATGGATATTTTGATGCTCACTAGGCATGCAATGTAGTGCATCGTAAGAGTACGTCTAGGTGTTGCTTCTCTTCGGGGTCTACTTCTATATCTTGGATGAGCATGAAGCAGAAATCGGTTGCACTAAGCACCGTCAAGGTCAAATACATTGCTGCGAGTATGGCCTGTTGTGAAGCTGTTTGGTTAAGGAAGCTCTTCAGTCAGCTATTTGAGCACGTGTTGGATACCACCGTGATCTTTTGCAACAACCAAAGTGAGATTCGCCTATCAAAGAATCTCATGTTCCATGACTGCTCCAAGCACATTGATATCAGGTACCACTTTATCCGGGATATCGTACAACGGGGAGCAATAAGGCTCCAAACACATTAGAATAGATGAGCAAGTCATAGACATTCTTCGAAGCCTTTAGGGAAGGTCAAATTCTTAACCTTCCGAGAGAGACTTGGAGTCGTGGAACGACCCTTCTATAAGGGTCTCGTATGAGTTGGACAAAGAGCTCTGGAAGCTCCTGGGGGCTTGGGATATTTGTTGGAGCTATGAGTGACCATAGGATGAGTGGTTCCCCTTCCTCTAGTGGTGTGTTGGACATAGTGTGAGTGGTTCACCTTCCCTTGTGATACCCCATTATGGTTGACATGTGTGTAGGGTGAGAGGTTCACCTTCCCCTACCCGGACACATGCATGTAGGGTAAGTGGTTCACCTTCCCCTACGATTGACATATGCATAAGATGAGTGGTTCACCTTCTCTTACTGGTGCCCTGTCACACATCCTACCCATAGAGTCTGGGACTCGTGGGAAGTACCTCTCATCTAGCCAATGAGTTGGGAAAAGATGGTTAGGGACCATAACACTATTGATGGACGCATCGTGTACTGTCGTAGTCCCTATGACAAGGATGCATGGTGTTCAACAACTTGATCTAGGATCAAGGACTGACTTTAGTAAGTGGAGAGTGGTATGATCTTATGACTCACTCTCGATCACTTCTTCATTAATACTTCATGGTTCAGCAAAGTAGAGCAGAGTAGGGCAAGGATGGTTCAGGATGACAGGATGGCATGATGACAGTTGGATTGGCAAGTGGAATTCTCACTAGTTGAGAGGGAGTGTTAAAATTGGCAACTAGGTCCAAATTCCACCTTAGGACAGCGCATATGATGGAGATGATTATTGCATTGGATTCTTCTTTTCAAGAGGTCCAATTTTGATATAAAGATCATCTCATTCTGACAAGCATAAATGGAATTTTGAATTTATTCTTTCTCATGCACAAATTGTCAAGGTCGGCCTCAGTCAAAAGTAGGCTCATGAATCCCAATGGATGTCTCTCCTCGCCCTCAACAAAGTGTATAAATAAGAGTGTCCTCTCTCTCATTTGGACATCATCTCAACACATCACATCATCTCTCTTCTCTCTTGATTGGTTCATACAGCTCAAGGATAGCCTCTCTCTTCTTTGCATGTGTGGCAGGAGGCCGAATTTATGGATTGTTTTGGAGGCTGAAAAATTCAAGGAACAAAGCAACGTTGACTAGCGTTGACTTGGATTGTTGGACCATGTGTTGACTTTGATCTGCAGGGCAGAATTCCAATTTCTGAAGGTTACATTGATTGGCATGATTTTCAAGGTGATTGGGACAGTTTGACTGAGTTGACTTCAGCGTTGACTTTTTTATTTGACTGCAGGATTTACAACAGGGTTTTCTCTCTCCTTTGACTGGTTTGATTGATATGTTGTGGGCTGATTTTGACTCTCTTGGAAAGTTGAATTCTTTTGTTGTTGACCAAGCTGCTTGGAGGACATTTTGGGGTTGCTTTGACCATTGTTAACTTTCTAGTTAGGGCTACTTTGACTATTGTTCACTGTTGATTTGACAAAACTGTTTTAGGTATGTGATTATGATATTTGTACTCTCTCCCTGTTGATCTATTGAAGAATAATAAGAAGATTATATCAAAAGGTTTCCCAACATTGGGGTTTGTGCTTGGCATTCGCCATATCTTGTGTCCTTTTATCTTGGCTTGTCTTCAGCACATGTTTTTATGTTCTATCTACATTTACTGTCAATGTGTTTAAGTTAATGTGATTGCCACTAGATATAATTGGAAGTTGCGATTGCGCTGCTAAAGGAACATTGAAGTAAATTGTGCTAAAGCATAGAACATACCATTGTTATCTAAAATTAACAAATGTCTTGCATACAAAGCCTCGACTTCCAAATTATTTCAATCGGTAACAAATACTTCCCGATCAGACAAATCGGCAACAAATCTCTCAAATCAAACTGATCGACAACACTTAAGCATGTAAAAACATGCTATCAAACTTCTGAGAAATTTACCAGTATAAAGTTTAAACACAACCCCAATTACTAACAAACTTTCAATTGTTCATAAATGGATACAGACCTCTGGGGCCTTCCAGACAACTTGATGTTGCTTCTTCATTGTTTCATAGTGGGACTTAGAGTTGTCCCAATGAATCTTGACAGAATATTCCTCAACCATGCAGCTTCCTTTCCTACTTCTCATGCAGCAACATATTCCACAAATTGATCCAACTTTTCTTATCTCAGCAGCCCTTCAAAATACATTCTCCATTTTTTCTTCTCTCACTCATGGCCTTCAATAACTCACGGCTATTAGTCATGGTCTAGTGCATGACACATGAATTAGAGAACCATATTCATCACTCCCTCTTCACCTAGGGAGATTTCCTTTCATTCAAGCTCCCTCTTAACTCAAGGGGCTCAACTTCTTTTCTATGACATCAGAGAATCTTTCATGACTTTCATTCTTCTTATCAGAGTTATCATGACCATCATCATTCACATCATGCTTATCATCTTTACTTTATGAGCATCCTCGCTATCTTGAAGATTATGTACTTGCACAAATTAGAGAGCAAGTACAACCAAAACTATAGAATCATGAAGTTAACCATATCATAATCATATAATGGAAGCATTCAACTTTAAACATCAAATACTAAAACTTAGTTACAAACAAGAGACACATACTCTTCAACTTCTTGCTAGGGTTTTTGTCATAAACCCTAGACTACTTCATCAAGACTAAGTATTTCATAACAACTTTCATTACATCTAGGGTTTCAATGTCTCTTCCAGAGGTATGACATACCCTACTACATCATATTGCAAACCCTAGAAACAATTCAAACAAATATAGATCTACAACGCATTTAACAACTCTAGAATTTACATGTTAGACTTCCTACTAGGATTTGGTGGAAAATCCTAGAATTCATACTTGAGCTTTAACAATCAAAACCAATCACAGCTCAACTCAAAGTAACAACATGACTAGCTTACACTAGGGCTTGTTGTAAACCCTACATTTTTCTAATTCTCAACACTTCATAACTCAAATTGAGATTTCAACAATCTTATACAAATCTGAAATTATCACATTGTCATCATATATCAGAGATTTGGACTACTACTAAGGTTTGTTTACAAAACTCTAGAATTCACAAATACTATCATCCTAAAGAATCAAACTTCAACTAGGGCTTAGTTCCAAACCCTAAAACTCATGACCATCAACAATTAGGTCAACTCATATATCTAGGATTCCATCATCATGCGCAAGCATATCATAAGATGTGTTAGTCAAACCCAACTACACAAAATATCAATAAGAGTTAGATATATAACAAACTTGATTAGACTAGGGTTTGATCGGACAAACACATACATGCCAGGGATTTTCATTTCTAAGACATTATAAGGGTCTTGCTTATACACCCTACCAAACCCTAATGATCTAGGGTATCAATACAAAACATAGCAAACCCTAAATTACCAGTACTTCAAAGGTTCATGATTTCAGACATTACAATTCAACCCTAACAAGTTAGGGTTTCCATACTCATACAAAAACCCCAAACATGACATCATCAAAGCATCAATGTTTTCTCTAGTCTTCAACCATAACCCTAAGTAGGCTAGGGTTTCACACATAATCATCAGCATACCCTAAACTTAGGGTTTTTCACAAAGAACCTTTTTAGGGTTCCACCAAAGTAATCAAAGATATGAGGGTAGATTTATCTAATGATGAATCACCCAATCAAGAATCTTTAAGATTCAAGAAAGCTAGACAAAAGATGTTAGTAATAGTTTATCAAGAATGAATATGGAGAGAGAAAAACTTGTAGTTCAAAACATACCTCTTGTTTCTTAACAAACCTTGTAATTCCAATGCTTTGTCTCGTGAGGCCTTCTTCCATGATCCTTGAGTATTCAGCCTTTGGAATTTGGGGAGGGCTCCCTCCAAGCTTGAGGGATACCTATAACCTTATAAAAACAATTCAAAAATGTTTTTCCAAAATATGTTAAACCTACAAATACTAGAAATAAAAAATGAAACAACTAAAGCTTAGGGAAAAGGACTCAGTAGTGTAAGTCCCTTATATCTAGTTCTTCGGCTTTATTCTTCTTTGGAGATCCTTCTTCAGCAACATTAGTTCCCTATTCCTTTTCTTGTTCTTCGGATTGTCAAGACAATCACTTCTATAGTGACCCATTTTATGACATTGGTAGCATTCTATTTTGTACATATCTACCTTCCTTCTTGGCCCTTTTGACTTCTTGGAGTGTCCTTTCTTGTGAGAAGCGGAGTATGCATTTCAGACCTTTTCTTTTTCGTTGTTGGATACCAAAGAAATTCTCATTTCTTCTTGAGTGCAAGCATTCTAGAATTGTTCAAAGGTAGGGGCTTCTTTCCAACTATTGAACCCTGAAGCAAAAGAATTCCAAGTAGGTGGTAATCCCAATAGTGCAGTGATTACTAGCTCCTTCTCCGGTACAATTTCATCTATGAATTGAAGTTCATCTCTAATCCTTGATATCCTCACAAAGAAGGAAGCCACAGTATCATCCTTTGTCATCTTATTACTCCTTAACTCATTCTTCAAGCTTGCTACTTGACCAATATTTTTGATAGTGAATAATTTTGACAATGCTTTATACATTTCTTGAGCATGATCTATATTGGAAATGTATGGGAGAAGATTGTCCTTTATGCTTTCTGCCATTAGTGTCATAGCCAATATCTCCAATTCTCTATACCTCACCTTGTCTGCATCACTAGATTCTTCAGTAGGTTTATTCACCTCTCCTTTGACCACATCCAAGACGTTGTTCTTTTCAAGAATGAGGTCAATCCTCTTCTTCCAAGATCCATAGTTTGATGCTCCTTCCAATTTGTTCTCACTCTTTATTGTGTTCAACATTGTCCTTGAAGATAGTGACCTTCTTCTCTTATAAGAGCTCCTTATATGATCCCTAGATCAATCCTTTAGATTCCTTCTAGTAGATACTCAACACTGCCTTTTTCCTCCTTCACCTTAGCTATGATACCATGTTAGAAAATTAGAAAGGCAAAAAGATTTTCTTAGATAGATAATTACTTGTGATTCTTTATCTTTATGTTCTTATTTTATCTTTTAGTTCATCAAGCAATTACCAAAACAATAACACAAGGACAACAAATGTACGTGGAGAGACAAGGAAAAACCCCTTTCTAGGGGAAAACCCAATTAACAATTCTTCCTTCTTAGTTTCTTGAGATAATCCAAGACTCTAGACCCGGACAGAGACTTCCCCCACACCAAGTCAGCCCACAATCCTTCTTGCAAATGATAGTCCTTCCAAAGCAATTTCGACCTAGCAGCATCAACAATAGCTTCGACCCAACAGCAGTAGTAGCAGCAACTTCAACCAAAATTGGAGAACTTCGATCTCCCTTGATACACCTCAAAACTGAGTGAGAGTTGTCCCAAAATTTCGATCTTGAGGTATTCTATCTTCCTTCCGAAGCTCGCACTCCTTTCCAACCCTTCTTCTAGCCCTTTCTCAACTTCGCACCTTTTTTAGCTTCCAACTTCAGAAATCGAACTAGATGAGAGAAAATGAGATGATCTAAATGAATTCAAACTGCCTTGTATATATAGCCTTTCGAGGAGGTTGAATTACTTGTCTTGAGGCTGACTTGGTGTGGAGGAGACTAAATTCATTTTTGACTCAAAAATAATTCATTTTACATGATCTGAAAACCCAAAAAGGATCTCTTTAAATGTACAATGATTCTAATGACTCAGAATAAATCCTCAGAGTCCTCAATGGGGACTTTGACCTAAAACATGATGACCCAACCATGAAATCCATGCTTTAATAAGTCCTAATAATAATAATAGTAATAATATTTTCTTCATTCTTTTGATAAGTACATCTCAAATACATTAATGAAGACCAAACCTACTTACAAATTTCAACATTACCTAAAAACCCTAGGGGTTTCACATCCAAGACTTTTAGTCTTCTAGGATAAACCCTAGTTTCATTTTACACCTCTTGCAATTCCAACAGAATTTGTAATGTGCAAATTCTCCTTTCCATATCCAAATGTCCAAAAACCATAGAGTCCCAATGCCTTAGCAAACAATTAAAGATATTCCATCTTAATATCAAACTAGGCAAATGTGTCAAGATCAGGGATCTTCCAATGAGATTTCTTCTTTAGGAGAGAAATATGACAGACCCACGGCACACTTGGTTACTAGCTTCAGCATTACTAGTGACATTCTAGCAACCATATATTCTCAGCTGAGCATTGATTTTGAACCTTTTCAATCCAAGTAGCCTATACTTCTTTATAGTAGTAATAATAAGGACACACCAAGTTCTGCACATGACTCATCTTTCTTGAGAGGATTTTGGTCTCCAAACTTG
Organism: Pinus taeda; assembly: GCA_000404065.3. Classification (NCBI taxonomy): domain Eukaryota; kingdom Viridiplantae; phylum Streptophyta; class Pinopsida; order Pinales; family Pinaceae; genus Pinus; species Pinus taeda. The sequence goes on along the minus strand of APFE031082718.1, from coordinate 135,016 downwards.
AAGGGCACTCGGCTTCTTCTTCAATGTAAGTTCAAAGGCGAACTTGCTCCATCAAGGTGTGCTTTCTGCATATTAGTGACAGTGACCCTTTTTACAAATTGACTGCCTAAAAAATAGAACATAGGACATACCTTCTCATCAGCATATGCAATGCATTTTTCCAGGACCTTTACTTGAGAGTGCAAGGTCCATGACAACAAATGCCGTTAATACTTTACAAGCTTGTAGCTTCAACATCCTGCTTCTAAACACATTATGAAATATAATTCAACATCATCAAAGAAGAACACAGGTTCATTAGACTTCAATGTTCATTACTGGCCTTATCCTGCTTTGAGCCATAACCCAGATTATTATGTTGACATTTGCAATATCAAGTATATTTTCATATGATTGTATGAGCATGATTGAAGATCATAAGTGACTCTCATTGTTGGTGAAGGTACTCCTTCAATCATCATAAGTACCCTTAAGGTTTTCTTCAAGGATCCCTTACAGTTCTATGACTAGTTCACAATGATGGATTTTCAACCTTCAAGTTATACTGAGATTCAGTGTTACTTCATTGAACTAGAAATCAATAGTTCCAAAGAAAACATTGATACAAGTCTTACTACAGACTATAATTGGTCCTTTTATTTCAAGCATTAAATCACAGACTTATAGCTTTGTTGGTCATGCGTTATACTCGTCTAACTCATCACTGTAGTGTGTATGCATGGAAATAGAGTCAAGCTTGCTTGGTGGCCAGAATAGATCTTCAACAGTTCAACTAGAGCATGAGTCCTTCTTAGACACAGATAATTTCAAATATCATTTTGGCTGCTTCCTGAGACTTCTCAGCCTTAGTCATCAAGGCTTAGATTTCCAGTACACTCACGATCATGTCAATACAAAACAAAACATTTCCCATCACAAATTTATGGTCCTCTTAACAAGACTTCTCCTTGTTGATGAGTTGATGTCATCAAAAAAATATGGTATGCTGTCAAGATTGTAGCTTGCCTTCTTGTTGACATGGTGGTGCATGAAATATCAGCCAAATCTCTTCTTAAGAGGGGCTTCTAAATATACAGTGACTTGCATAATCAAGGGGTTATAAACTACCAAACAAATGTTAGACGACCTTATGCCCAAAAGACATTCTACTGGCTTTTACAATGACAAAAGTATTTTGTTCTGAGACACTTTGGATCTTCTGAGGTCATTTATGAGACCTCCCAGTCCTCTACCATTAGTCTTGAGGCCTTCTCAGCCTTCCTGAGATCAACCCAGAGGCTATTCGATCTTATGCAATCAAACTGAGGTTTATTTCAGCCTACTCAAGACCTGAGGCTCAGAATTAAGTCTTTGGCCCTCTTCCTGTAGACATTAAAACCTGGCTTCCACCAGCAGATATTGCTTTATTAACAACTGATTATCCTTGGCACCAGATAATGTTCCTTTCATAGCAGCTCCACATCTTCAACTTAGTTTAGACTTAGTCCTGGAAATTCCCTTAATGGGTGCCCTACAACCCACACTCTGATACCATGTTGATTTTTCATGAATCTTCTAAATGGATAATTACTTTATATGATTTCTTTAGATACTCTTCTTTTTTCATTCATATTCATCATAAAGCAATTACATAGAAGACTTCAACAGAAAAAACTAAATGCCAGTAGGATCATAAAGAGACAGTCAGACAAGAACACAACATTTACCCTGGGAAAACCCACATGAGGAAAAACCCCAGCAACATTTTCCTTAAAGAAATCATTCAGTTCAACAGAGATACATCTAATTCTTCAAGTCAAATATCAATTCAAACTGACTAGAAACCTGGTCCTAGTCACACCTGGTCAAACTGCCTCCTAGTCAAGTAAAACAGCTGCCCAAGAAGTTGGATCTGAACTGATCTGCTAGTGCCAAAATCTGGCCTGCTTCTGAACCCAAGAATTTCGGTCCTGCTGCCCTGATACGTTCACAAATTCGGCCTTTCTATGCCCCAGAAATTTGTCTTTCTCTTCATCAGAAATTTGTCCTTCTCTTCATCAGAATAGTGCCTTAGATAATCTGAATTATTCCTCAGAAGTGATTGGATTGGATGCCCAAAAGTGGAGCACGAATTGCCTTTATATATAGAAGTCTGGCTGGCCGAATGGGTGCCTCCTTGATTGGGGCCAACTTGACTAGGAGGAGGGCCAACTTGACTTGTTTGGAGGCCAAAAATTCAAATTTCAAAATTCAACATTTCTCTTTTGAAATGACATGAAGAACATGCCTTATATTTATCATTACATATATTTTGAGGGCTAAAATATTAATTATGAAAACAGACCATAGCTACAAAATTCAACACCTTTTACCTAATGAAGGGGGCAAATCATGATTGAAGAAAACTTTACCTCATGAAGGGGCAAATCCTAATTGAAGAAAACAAAAAAACATGACACTATTGTGTCCAGCCACAAATTTGAATAGAAAACTTTCATAGAACTTAGTCTAAAGTTGTAATCAAATTTTACAAGAGACCTGGGTCATAAATATTTAACATTGGTAATTTGCTGTATGAAAGGAATTCCAAAGAAAAAGATACAGGAGAAACTATTTACTTTAATTACAATGATATATCAACATGGATAACTTGGTATACCATCAACAAGAGAGCAGCCCAGACTTTGCTGTTGTGATGCTTACTGAAAAGATAAATCTCTCCCAAAGCCGTTATAATGTTTGTGACATTCTTCAAAATTGTCACCATAGCCACGTTTATGTACTTCAAACTGCAAAGACAATTTTTTAATTTAGAAGAATGTAAACAAATTTAATTGTATAAATTCATAGAAACGGGAAAAAACTCCCCACATTCTATAGCATAAGTCAGAACTTTAAAAGTGATAAACAAAACATTTAAGTTTTACAAACTACCAATATATGCAATGTGAACCATTAGACATCTTGAAGATTTTCACTATTAGGGATTCGATATGCCACAATGTGCAGCTTCATATAAACAGATTTAATGGCATCTCCTTCTGTTCCTTACAGCTAAAATGAGTCCAGAGTTGTGGGTTCAAAGTCAAACTTCTATGCCCTAACCACTAACTTTAACTAATTTCAATATTTTAGTTCATCCATAGCTTGAATTATTTCTGCAGGAATTGGCTCAAACAACTTCTTAGTGTTTTAAAAACCAGCTGAACAAGAACTGAAATTGACCAGTTTGACCACTTCACCCTTTAGAACTCTCAATTAGCTTGTGAACCAGTTCAACAGGTTCAAACAATCAATTTATAAATAAATAAATAACAATAATATAATTATATATTATGTATATATATATTATATAGATAGATAAATATAATATTGTTCATGGAGTCTGGAACTTGGAACATTGGGAACTTGGGTACGGGGTGTTGGAACGGTAGAGTTCCCCAAACTTACAGGAAATGCTATCGGGAGCGGAATATTAATATAAAAAATTTAAAAATTTAAATTAAAAATATTAATTTATATTTATATAATATCAAATTTATATCAACAAAATATTTCAAATTATTAAATCAATTTAAATATATAAATAATAAATATATAATCTCTCTTATATATAAATATATTCTTTGGGAGTCTTTTTCGCTGAGTCTCTCCCTTTTATATAGTATTAAAATGTCAAGTTCATTACGACACATGACAAGTATTTTAAACAAACTAGGTTAAAAATACAAAGGAATAGTTTTACATATGTTTCTATAGTTATTCTTAAGAGAAAAAGTAAAGCGACTCTAATTTTTAAGCATTGGCAGCCACATTCAATATGCACACACAATCTTTTGCGATATATATACATAAACAACAAAAGAAATACTCACGAGCATGACATCCCAGATATCACCCTTACATCGAGGTGCCACACACTTCCTTAACCCAACAAGGGATTGCTCCAGTTTCTAAATTAAGGATATTGGTGTAAAGGATGTCTTTGGCCTTTCTTCCTGCGAAGGCTTCAACTTAGGCTCATGTTTTGTGGGCAATTCAGCATATTTCTCTACAGGCTTTGTATTCCCCAACCCCAGGGAACACCAGAACTCCAAAAAAAACAGTCTTCAAAGCTCCTGAAACTTTCCCAAGCTCCCATTGGAGCTCCCACTGAAAAGAGAACGTTCCCATAGAGTTCCAAAGCTCCTGGGAGCGAGGGAACCATTGGAACGGTCCCCTTGTATGTTTTCCTTTGGCACATCCCTCACAAACACCTTTATGTTCTACTTTAAATTTCGAGCGTACCTATCACCACCTTTCTTGCATCGAGTAGAGCTTTATAATGAAGATGAGAAAACCTTTCGTGCCATAATTCGGATTGAAGAAATGTGTCACAAGACATAGCTCCCAATGGACTTCCTCCAACTTGATATAGGTTGTCAACCCTGAATCCAAGAGTAAATGCTTCTTTGTAATTTCTTTTCCAAACACGTACCTTTGCATCGATGAATGCCACCTTGAAACCTTTGTCCTTCATCGCTGAGATGGATACCAGGTTCTTCTTTAGATCGGGTACATATAGTAGTTCTTATAGATGAATGGTGTTACCTTGATTCAATTGAAGAGTAACATTCCCAACTCCTTTTACATGATAGGTAGCATTGTCTCCAAGAATGATTCCCAAATTTGTATCATTTTCTATCTGATTTGAAAGAGCTTCCTTATACCCAGTGAAGTGCCTTGAGCACCACTATCAATCAACCAATTTCCCAAGGTATCCGGAGAAGAGGCAGTAGAAAGGACAAATATAAGATAAAATTATTTTTTCTTGTTATCTACAACATTAGATTCATCATACCTAGAGTTTCTTGATCTTTTGGGAAGTCGACCATTTCCATGTTGAGTAGCGACATCATTCCTTTTTCCTTTGTTGTTGAATCTACCATTCCTTTGATTGTTGTTGCCTCTGAAATTGTTGTGGTAGTTGTTATCATCATCCCAAGGTGTATCCCTTTTATTAGGACACTCCCTAGCATAGTGGCCAAACTTGTTACAAATAAATCATCTACCCTTTCTTCCATCTTTGAATCCTGGTCTTCCTTGACATTGCTTCTTTGAACCTGCATTGTTCTTCTTTTTAGCATGAGCGGAGAATGAAGTAGGATCATTCATATTTGAAGGCATGTCTCTCTCCATCATCCTTGTCTCTTCTTGAGTACATCTAGTCAACAATTCATCAAACCCTAGAATCTTGTCATTGTTGAGAATAGTAATGTTGAACACATGCCATTCACGAGGGAGACCTCCAAGGGCAATGAGAGTGAGCTCCCTGTCAGCAATAACTTCTCCAATTGAAAGAAGATCATTTTTTATCTTGGTACTCCTCATGAAGTAGGATTGGACATCTTCACCTCTTCCCTTCTTTATGTCCTTCAACTTGTTTTTGAGAAAGAAGACTTGGTTTGCATTGCTAACTTTGAACATACAAACCAACCTGTCATACATCTCATTAGATGTGTTCAAATCATAGATGTATGCAACCAAATGCTTATTAATAGAATTCCTGATGATTCTCTTAGCTTTGACTTCACCTTTCTTGTACTTTGTCTTCACGACAGCCAGTGCATTTAACAGGGGTTTAGCAATCTTTTCCTGCACATTGTCCATAGCATCATGCTCTTCCAAAGTCAAGTCAAAAGACATCTTCCATGCATGATAATCAGACTTATCATTGAGTTTGTCATCAGAATTGAAGTAAGATGAGGAGGCCATTGAATCTTCTCCTTGTCCAACAAATCTCAATGATTGCTTTTCTCACTCTTGCTTGGGCTTTGTCTTCACCTCACCTCTAATACCATGTTAATTTTGGATAACAATGGTATGTTCTATGCTTTAGAGCAATTTACTTCATTTTTTCTTATTAGCCCAATATCAATTTCCAAATTAGCAATTACATAAACATTGATAGTAAATGCAGATAGAACATAAACAATAAGCAGAAGACAAGCCAAGACGAGAACACAATATTTGCAAGATGCCAGGGGAAAACCCCAATGTGGGGAAACCCTTTGATCAAATCTTCTTATTATTCTTCAAAACTTCAGCAAAGAGAGAGTACAATATACAAAATTCACTTGCCCAAACATAGTCAAATATGTCCAGTCAAACTGCAGTCAACAAGGTGCCCTAACTAGAACGTCAACATTGGTCAACTCAGCAGAATTATTCCTCCAAATCAGCTCGGTCAAGCCCAGTCAATTCAACCTCCAAAGACAGTGCAAATCAACCCAAAACAGTCTTGAAGAAATCAGTCAAACTTGGTCAACGCACAGTCAAACATGCGGTCAAACTCTACAGTCAACACTGGTCAAACAACCCAGAAAATCTCAGTTTCTGTGCCCAAATAAGCAGCCTGCCCAAACAGAGATATTCCCACAAAAATTGTAGTCAAACGAAGTCAAACACTGCACAGTCAACACTAGTAAAACTTGCTGCAACTTGGTCAACACAGGAAAACAGAAAATGCAGTCAACCCTTCGCACGTGTGGAGGAGAAGAAGGCTGCCCTGAAATTTGTATGACCCAATCAGATGATGAGAGAAAGAGGTGTGTGTGTGAGATGAATGAATGTCCAAATGAAGTAGATGCTCCTTCTATTTATATGCAACGTTGAGGGTGAAGAGACATGACTTTTGGGCTTCTGAGCCTACATTAGATCGCTGGCCGACCTTGACAATTTGTCCATAGAAGAAATAAATTCATAATTCCATTTATACATGTCGGAATGAGATGATCTTTAGATTAATCCTACACCTCTCGGAAAGAGGAATCCAACAAAAATATCATCTCCATCATAATAGCTGTCCAAGGTGGAGTTGGCCCTAGTTGCCAAAAGTCCTTTGTGCAAGATGTCAAGGACAAAGTGCTGAAATAGATCTGTCCGTAAATTCATCACTGTCTAGAACTTACACATCTTGTTCACAACTTTGATTGTGAACAAGATCCATTGTCAATGCTTCTGTCGTTGATCACCTTCCATGCTTGATGTTAGAGTTTCTGAATATTATCACTGCTGATGAAAAGCAATGAAATAATACAGATCGTTGAATTGAGATGAAGTGACTGAGCTTTCATACACACAGTTGTGATGCCATCTTACATAAGAAGTCAACCATGTTATTGTAAGCCAAGATGAGAATGGCAAAGATCAATCATACCACTGAGATGGTATACCACTGTGATGCCAATATAGCTGCCACTGAGATGTTATAACCATAGTGATACCAAGCGAAGAGGAATAGCATAGTGATGCCAAAATCATGAGAGCTATAACCATGGCCATATGTAGAACAGTGGGAGGATGGCCGAGCCTTTTTTTTTCAATCTTGATGCATTACCAGGAATTTTGAACTGTCTTAGAAAGTCGAAAAATCACAGATAGAGTATAGCCTTTGACTACTTACGGATGGAATTAACACTTATACAGCATATGGATTACCTCATTACCTCAGAACCACCTGTAAATGTGCTCAACGAAATCCTTAAAAGAATGAAGTAAGCTGCATGCCCATAAGCCCTTTCAAAACTTGTCCACTTGCCAAATCTGTTAAAGTTCCTTAAGGCCATACGTGATTTCCGAGAGAGAACAATGAATTCTTCTGTTGTTAGTGCCAATATTGGTCGGCCTACTGAAGGTATATATGCTAAGTAGAATTGTACTGAGAGAAGGATCCGCAAAGAATAGACCTTGACTTCAAATGATCCTTCTTGCACCTGATCTTTGCTCTTCTTCAATTAGTTGTCACTGAAAGATCATCAGAAAGATAGAGAGTACAAGATCTCATGAATTAAGCTATCCAAGATGTGAATCAGTCTTGTTCACAACTTCGTTTGTGAACAAGACTACTGCATCACACAGTCATGGTCATACGAGCTGTAACATAGCTATCATCACTGGTTCAGATTTGACAAGTATCCAAACTAATCTACACATAGTTACATAGGAGAGATGTGCACCCAAGTGCAATGAGACTATATGCAATGCCAACTTATCAGAGACCAAACCTAACAGTGATGACACTTTCAACAAGGTTTCTGAGTTTCCATACCATCGTAATCACTGCTTCACTGAGATCCTGTTGTGCTGAGGTATTGTGATACAGATATCAATACTACAAATCGATATTACTATGATGCCACTGTCATCAGATCTGAGGGATAATGTCAAGCGCAGGGATGACAAAACATAGTATTGAAATCACTATTGTAAATTGCAATTATAGATCCTCAGGGTAGGCAAAAATAAGTAGTACATGGCAGTCTGGTCCATAGAGCTTAAGTCTATCATCTGCAATGAGAATGAGCCCAACAAATCTCTTCAAACTCAATAGAATATCCATTGCAATTTCTATTGATCCAGAAGACCAATAACACTCACAAAAAGTCGTTTCTTCATTGAAAAATTGATCACTCGGTGAGGGGAATTAGAAAGATTGAACCTGATATTTTTATAGTCCACCATAAGTAAAGTCTTAGAGCCTGCCCAGAAATTGATATACAGACACAACACTTCATAATGGTGCTTGTATCACCATCAAACCACATAAAGTTTGTTCCTGAGATAGCACACAGTCCCAACAGAGAAGCTACAGCAGCATTGGAGTGTACAGTAATGATGTTTGTCCATCTTAGTATGACTTCCAGAACTTGTGGTTATTTACAGGAATAGAACACGGCCTCTAAGAAATTAGTTTCATGCCCAACATATGTAAAATGTTCTGCCTGTAGTAGTGCTTCATCCCCACACGCACAAGCCATCAACTGATACGCAGCTCATGAAGAAAGCAAAACTCGCTATGCTCATAGCCTTGACTGGGTATTCGAGCTGCCCCTACAAAGAGTAAATCGAACCATAGGCACAAGTTCTCTGAAAAATTCGGAGGTATTACAATCATGTGAAGTGCCTTAGATCAAAACATCTCTTGCGCTAACTTTCTTCAGCGATATGCCTAATGATCTGTTTATCCAAAACAAGTACTGTAAATCTACAGAGGCTAGTCCCAATCTCCAAAGTCGACCTTCTGCCACAAACAAATGCTTAGTAGTATCTGCCAGAAATAAGAAGAATAGTCCTGCTATTACCTGGAAAATATAGCTGGAGATCTTGGCCAAAATTTGATTTGATGCCATAAGGAGCTCAATCCTGGGAATGCTTGTCTTTTGATGAAGCCTTGATTTTTGAAGAGAGAGGAGGCCATGGAGACTTATCAACGAGCTTCTCAGTGATTGCATTCCTTCTACCTTGGGCTTGTCCTCAACCTAGCTCTGATACCAGGTTAATTTTGACATGTTCTTTGCTTACGACAGTTAGATCAATGTGAGCTCAATTACCAATCCATTTCTTTTCATTTTGTAATCACGTTAACCATTATAAATGAAGAAAGAACATAAATCATACATGCAGAAGACAAGCCATGACAAGAGAACACAAAAATTGGCTCAAGCCAGGGAAAAACCCCAAGAAGGGGAAAACCCTTGATCAATTCTTCTTATTATTATTATCAAATGCTCAGCAGAGAAAGAGAAGGAGAGTACACTTAACGTCAAATTGACTGAGCAATACCACAGTACAAATATCTGTCAAGTCTGCACTTATTGATCTCATCAGAGGTTCATAGTAGATAATGCAACCACACAACTAACTTCAATAGCAGCTGGATCCTGGATACATATATGTGGCCTTCATAGCTGAAGAAGAGTTACCCAAAGTAGATTAATCTGGACTGAATGAAGATCTGGCTAGGGCATACATCTGCCCTAACCTACAGCAGCAAACACATGATATTAACCTCAACACATTCGATCTTCTTAGCAGTGAAAGCAGCTTAGGCCAGGCTAATACCTTAGCCTCTTTTCTACCATACAATCGGGGTCTGAACCTGCTATACTCCAAGGAGGGTCTGCGGCCAGCAAGGTAAGATGAATACGGTCCCAAACTGTCATGAACCCCCATTGATCTAGTTCAGAAATGCCACCAACAGCCTTGATCTTCTGCCTGAGATACTCAGCCTGAAGTGGGGAAGAGTTTACCACATGAAACTAGCCCAGATATGCCCTAAAAACCTGCGTCCTTCCCAACAGAAGATTATTGGCCCTGTGATGGAAGCGAAAACCCAAAACAGAATACTCCTGCGTCCTCCTCAGCTCAGCTGCCTCAGATATGATTTTACCTTTTTTTGATGTGTAAAATTAGGTTGAAAGCACCTCTATATATACTAGTCGTTGGAGTGTAAGAGACACGACTTTTGGGCTTATGAGCCAACTTAAGAATGAGGCCGACCTTATAAATTTACTTGTGAGAAAACATAAATACAAAAATCCACTTCCGCTTGTTCAAATGAGACAATCTTTATATCGATTTTGGTCTTCTCGAAGAGAGGAATTCAATGTTGCAATAATCTTCCCCATAGGAGCTGTCCAAAGCGGAATTTGGCCCTAGTTGCCAATTTTAACAAGAGATGAACTTGGATCCATTGGAGATACCGTTGATGATGCAGAGCTTGTTACAGTGGCTCTCAATGGATTTCCTTCCTCATGGGATCCATTTGTTCAAGGAATTTGTGCACGAGAAAAACTGCCCAAGTTTGATAAGCTAGAAAAGACCCAAGGGACAAGTCCCTTCACTGGCTGGCTGATTTGTCTTCCTCTGGGCCAACTTGACTTTAAATAATTTACTATTACCATTACTTGCCAAGCTCCAGCATTTTTGGTCAAACTCATTGAAAATTTGACCTCTAATTAGGGTTTAATTCTAAATTGGTGGGCCCAATGGTCATATACAAATTCAAAATTGGTGTATATAGTCTTGGAAATGTGTCAAACAGCTGGAGGTACATCCCCAAAAAGCATTTCCAGCTGTACGAAACACATACCAGGGCTGTTTTCGCACAGAAAAACATGGTACACACCCCCACCTGACACATTCCCACCACTTAGAACTCAAGTTTGTGCCAAGCTTCTACTGCTTACAAAGTAAGTGTTACAAACTAATTATCAAGCATAATCAAGAATGCTTCCCATTCTTGTTAGCTAGGAAAAGGATGTCCTTGTTTCTCTATTCTTATTAATGTATTTTGTGTTGTTTCTCGTAATGTAAGAGACTCCGTTTTCTCACAAAAAAGAACTGTTCAGAAACTATAATTATAAACATCTCATTTTCTTCATCCATTTTTCAACAATAAAAGATTCATTATATTATGTACTTATTCATGGAATCATTACACTTTGTCAATGAATTCTGAGTAGAAGCATATAATTCTTAGGATGTTCATAAACTTCTCCTTGACAGAACACTGTGCCATATCAAGTTGTAACCTCAGACAAAAACAAAATTACAGAGCAGCAACAAAGATAGAGAACAGGAATAGCATTCTAGTATTACATAAGTTTGCATACCTATACATGCTTGTAACAAGCATCCCGACAAATATCACATTGACAGGAAACCAGACTCGAATAAGCTTCCAAGAAAGTGGTTCTGTCGTTATGACTCCAAATAAACTCAGAGCACTGACAATTACCACAGACACAAGATTCTGCAAAATATAAAAAAGAGTTTGCAAAGATAACACTAAGGTCAAATCATATCTTTTGAAACAACTGCACAAAAATGTCCTACAGATGAAGAACAAAGTTTACAATACGACAGAAGTAGAACAACAGCTATCACAATAACAGTACCTGATATAACATTAGTGATATTCCAGCATCAAAATTATAATTTGATAGTACCACTTTATTCAACAAAATCATGCTGCATGATGAAAGGCAATATGCTATTCCTGACAGAAGAGACTGATTCCGAATTTTAATGAAACCATGCTCCCGTATAGTTCTTTCAACATCTTTCTCCACATCACCACCTTCTAGATCAATATTATCATTGGACATAGGTCGTGTTACTGCCAACAATCTGCATTACTTAACACATCAGAAAATATTTCAAGCAATTTAAAATAAACAATATTATAATTTATGAGCATACTGAATAAATTATACAAAAATTTAGAATAATATATTTCAATCAAATACTTTGAGCCAGAGTATTGCCGCATCAGTACCAAAGATGTTATTTATCCACATATAGTATGTTCAGAGGAAGAAATATAGTAGAAGACATACTAGCACCGGGATAAGGAATTTGCAATCCATAAACATATATGGTTTACCACTAGTAAAGTAGTATTTCTAATGTGAAAAGTATGGTTGAGAGTCTGAGACCAAGTATTCCAAAATGATTGACAAATGGAATCCCATAGCACTAGAATGTTAAAAAATGTAACTCAACCAAGAGCTTCTTACACAAGCTTTAGTTTGAACATGCAAGAAGTGGTTCGGGGCATTTCATTGGTGACCACCTTGGAAAAGTGGTCACTAACTCTATCTTCGAATCTCACCTGAAAAATAAAAGAATAAAAGTGAAAGTTTAATGCTTTGAAGTAATTTAATTTTAGGGATCTATTACCCACCACCTGTGGGTAGTATCCCTAGGAGAAAATTTTCTCCTAGATGGTCCTCAGCTAGTAGCCAACAGCCCCTTGCGGCCACCAGATAGCTCGATGCGCCACTATCTCCGTCATCTAAGCCAACCACGTGGTCCCCCACCCATCTGTTATGATCGTATGTTCGAAGGTGGGCCTCCCAACCCCAAAGGTATGGGGTTTCATTGGTATAGTTGAGTAATTTTGTTTACTTATCATGGAAACTTTTGGGCATGGATTGGTGGGGGGATTTGGCAGAAAGAATGGGCTAGGTTTGTACTATTGTCTCCTCTGCTCGATTTGGTGGCTAGCCTTGCATCCTAGTCTCGTGGGATCTCCTTTACTGGCTATTAGCTTTAGGGCTGGCACTAAATGGGAAATCCCAAATTTGGTTGCGTGGCCCCGCTTCATGACACCATATACATCACTCCCCTCCGCTCATTTTAACCCAATTAATCACTTTTCCCATCCGTGTCCACATTTGTCCACTGGGTCCACAAAGGGTTAGTCTCCCCTTCCCCTTGCACACACCTTGGGTTAGGCCTGGAATGATGCCCCGGAAATTGATGCAACTAAAAAGAAAAAAGAAAAAAAGCATAATTTGGCCACTTTCAACAGGAAATGTACCACAAAATGCAAAAGATGGCCAAGACATACAAATTTAGCACGTGGGCAAAAGCCAAACATGAGATCTACCCCTTATCTATGGCCATCACCTTGGTTCCTATGGGCTCTAGATGAGCCCCCTCCACATTAAGGAACCCATGACTGTCCCAACCCCCGATAGGCAATGAATTGTCCTAGCTTAAAGGGGGTATATCTACCGTTGTTATCCTACACATCATGCTCTCATCCCCTGGAGCCTAGAGCGGTTATGAAGAAAAATCAATCGAAGGCAAACGGCATATGAAGAAGACATGTGGGTTTCCATTTGGGGTTTGGTCTCCCTATACGAGATCCAAGCCCTCTAGAGGGTCACATTGGCACTATAGGGTGAACGTTGAGAGCCATGGGCCTCCACCATAGTACGTAGCACTTCATGGATCCCTAGCACCTTTCATTGATTGCTTGTATTCCACCTTTTAGATGGGGATGATGCACTTGGATCACCGTGCCCAACCAGCTTCACAATTATACCATGCACTGGGAAGACATTCTAGGGCCCAGATGAGGATGTGTCTCACCATGGAGACAAGGGGAGGGCTTATGTCATCATTCTAGCCCTTATAGATGGTTTACAGGCATTATCAATAGACTTGGAGACCCGTGAAGATTCCATGTTGCCCCCACACCCACATGGGGACACCACTTGGATATCAAGGAACCAACCCCTCGATCACTGTGTTTGGGGCCTATTTTCTCAACTTGGCACATTTTGGACTCCATTACACCTTCTCAATGGCCCAACGACTCATCATGTTTACTATTTTTCCCTCTTGAGAGGCTTATCTTTCTATTTTGGAGCTATCTTGGTGGGCTTGTCACCAAGGCATATCATTATTGTAAATTATTTTATTATTTCGGGCTAGATTAGGCGAATTAGGCCATTTGAATTCATTTTTCTCATCATCACTTGGATTGGATTAGTATCTCTTGAGAGATTTTCGCACTTGCTTCTGGGACGAAATTTTTGGAGTTTCTTGATGCACTATAATGTTTGTATTTTCGCTATTGTCTTTGGAGCTTCTTTCTAATGCGAAGTTGATGAATGGATATACTATCTCTCTCTCATGTAAGTTAAATTTCAATGCTATTCTTGTTATTTTACTTGTCTAATGCATGTTATTGTTATCATTGTTCTTGTATGGGTTAAACTTTTAAAGTAATGTGAAATTCTTCTGGAAACCTTGAATAAGTAATTTAATGCATGTGTTTCACTTTGAGGGAGTGGGTGAATGTTCCTAGAGGCACCTCATAGGTTGAAAGCCCTTGAATCTACTTTGCAATTTGACGTATAAATCCCTAAATGACCTTGTTGTTGCACCTTGAAAGGCTAGCGAAAGTCATCTAAGGCTCCTTAGCATTTGAAAATTCTCGATTTAGGTGTATCTTGACTCCATTAAGCCCAAGAAGCAAGGCACTAATTCTCATGTCCCTTTGGAGGTCAAAAATTCAGTGTTGCAAACATCTCGATAACATCCCGATTTTATCTCGAAATCACGATATTTTGGCCTAGCTGATGTTTGCCGATTTTTACTGACATTTTGATGGTATATTGATTTTGCAAAAGTTTGCCTATTTTTACCGATATTTTCTCGATTTTTACAATTTTTTGGTTTTCCAGACCCTTGTCAATTTTATCCTGATGTCGATGTTTGCAACATTGGTCAAAATTACCCCTTTTTCTCATCTCTCCCAATTCTAGGCCTAACCCTAGTAGGTCACCTATGGCATCAAGAGAAATCTTTTGTAGCCATCTAAAACCCTTGAAATTTGGTCCACAATTGCGTTGGGGTTTTTTCAAAGGTCCTCCAAATTTGAGCTCAATCGGACGGTGGATTCCCAAGATATTGCAAACCCTAGCTCAGGGATCATTCCTCTCCCTAGCTTGTTGTGGGTTAGTGTCCTCATTTGGATCATTGCATTTGGAGTCGAGATTGACTGATAACAACTCAATTTGAGACTTGCCCCCAAGGCCACACTTAGTGGATTAAAAATTTCTTCCACGTAACAAGGTGTGTACTAGGCGGAAACACTATGCAGACAGAATTTTTCATGTTTGTTATTCATTTGATTAATTTCCCAAAGCCCTTTTCCTTGTGAGGGAGCTCTTGCAAGTTCTAAAGATAATTTTAAATCATGAACTGATCTAGAAGAGTAGAAATAATTGTGTACCATGTGTGATTTCTTTTCTCGTTTTCTGGTGCATGCAAGAGTTAAAAATTCTAGAAAATAACTAGATCTAATTTGTTTGCTTAGATAGCTTGTTCTAAGATAATTTAATAGAAATGAACTACTTGACTTGCTATTGTATTAATAGGATTTAATATTAATGGAATAACAGGCGAGATGAACGGTGAAATAGTACCAATACCAAAGAACTAATTGACAATGCACTTACCATAGTCCTTATATCTTAAGAAAGTGGAAAAGTAACCTAGAAGGTTGACATCAGAATAGATCCAACTGTAAAGAGATCGAGTTGCATGGTGGATTTCTCCTTCATGGTAATTCCTTGAGAATTTAGTTTGCTTCTTATTAGTCTTATTATGTTTTTCTTCATCAAAAAAATTACCAAAACGTACATGAAGATCATAAAGAATGAATAGAACACAAGATGTAGGTTCCACGCCAGGGCAAAACCCCATAATTGGGGGAAACCCGAACAATCCTCTTCTTATAGAATTAGATCAAATGAGATATCCAAGACCAAGACCAAGACAAATACCTCCAAAAGACCCCCAAGTCAGCCCTCCATTCCCTGTCATGTTTCATCTTCAATGAGATAGCTAATCTGTTATAAGATGCCTTGTCTCATAGTAATCTTTTGTCCTTCATGTAGCATGTTTCTCACAGTCTTTACATTTCTCCCATAACTCGCATATTACAGTCATTGCAATTCTGTTATAGCTCGCATTTATTTACACATTACAATCCCTCTTAAGCTCACATATCATCAGAAAATTTTGTGCACAGGAATTCGCATCCGTTTTTGGTCACATGTCACAAAGACTTCGCATATCTTTCCAGAGGAAGCTCACACATCCTTTCTCAAAAATCTCGCAACTCTTGCCTCAAAAAACTTGCAAATTTGACCTCAAAACTTGAACAAACCTGCTACAGAAAACACAATGAAAATTCTTTCCTTTTTGGTGGAGGATTCACCCCAAATTATAGTTGTTCGTCACTGTGAAGGGTCACTTCTGTTGACCATCTGGAGGGCCGACTTGATCTTATGGAGGTATTTTTTACTCTTTTTAACAAAAATTATTTTTCTTACAAAGTGTCCAGATGGACTTTGACTCAAATTTAATTCTTTGACTTCAACAAAACCTAGAAGCATGAAGAACATGCTTTACTAAAGAAATAATAATAATATAAATCTTCTTCTTCTTTTTGCTTTTGTTACAAGTACAAAGATAAATATGAAGACCCGACCTAGTTACCTTTCCAACACTCCCTCTTAACTAGGGACGTATTTATAATGACTCAACAGGTTTATCTCAAGTTGAAATATTCACATAAGAAGAGATCTAGATTAATAAGCATCAATGATGATAGTATCATCATAGCCAGCGTTGTCACATTATCAAGGCCTTGAAAGGTACACTCTCCAAAAGATGAAAGCCCAATCCTAGGAGGCATTTCATGGGAGACCATACCGCCTCTCTGAGGCACATACTCCACCTAAGATACCTGGAGTATGTCATCCACTAGACCATTTCCCTTAGGGAAATGTATGTGCACCGGACCATTCTTTTATACAAGTCCATGTACTTGACTTCAGATGCCCATCCTAATCTGTCACAGTACATGACTCAAGAATGCTTGTCCAAGATGTTTATCCAAATCCACCATTCTCCTTATCCATGTCACAGTAAATGACACAAGGTGAACCATGTGTCCAACCTTACTCCTCAACCTGAGAGGAGAAATCCATACACACTCCCTCTCAAACAGGGAGAGCACATCAACAAGCCTCAACTTGTGTCAGAAGTACTCATACTTACCTTACATCATCTACCAGCTATTGTGGGAGATCTGTTGTAGCTTCCTCAACCAACCCTCTTATCACTAAGTTTCCTCATTTGCAACTTCTGAACTAGGGCTCCAAATTTGCCTCCTAACAGAGCATGATTCCTTCTTTCATGATCCTGCACTTGAGGTCTTGACCTACTGCATCATGTACTACTTCCTACACTACTTCTTATCCTCCAGATCTGCCCACTTGCCATTCTTCTAGTCATTTCAGAAGACTGCTTCTAGGACTACAAAAACTACCCTAACTCTACGACAAATCAACTTCTCTTGTCACTCTCCTTAGGGCTTACAGATCTTCCCATCTTGTCAACAATCTGGCTGCTCCAGAACATTGAACCTAGGGCTTGCATAGTGAGACCTCTAAACATCCTTCCAACCCTACTAAAAAATTGCTTCTTAGGGCTTCCAGATCTTAAGATCACAGTTCTACAATTTGTCCCTTATAATGCATTGATTTGTTGTGGTTCATAACCTATAACCTTCAAAACTCTTCCCTGCAAGCCAGCGCTTTTTCACTTATCCAAGCCACATCATATAGTTGACAAGGAACACTAGTTACAACCCTTCTTAGGTTTGATCTCCCCGCTTATATCTATGCACTAACCCCTAAAGATTGTAGCCCTAATTTATGGATCAGATGTCCTTCCATTTTGGGTTTTAGTCTTCCTTTCGAGCATAGAACCTAGGATTGATAAACACATTGAAGGGTTGCTACTTTGGATGGTTGATCTCGCTGGGAAGAAACCCTAACTAGGGCTCTTTACTTTTGTTGTTCAATGTTTGAACAGCCCTCCATCTCCTAGCACTTATCTCCTCAGAACACCAACCTCTTTTGCAACACTACCACAGACCCAATCATCTTGACATCTCTGTATTACTTCAGACATTTCAAACAGTTTTGTGGCCTAGCCTATTAGGCTTATGGCAGTCCTAGACTTGGCCCAACCAGCCTTTGTTCTCCTGCGCTGGTACCTGGGATAGTTCAGTTCATTTATGCACAGATCCACAAGCCTTCCAACCTTCTTTTTCAAGTAGAAGAGGGCTTGATCCCTCCTTAATCAAACCAACAAATATTTGGCCTTAATTCCTCCCACTTAGCAACAGAAACTCAGCTTATTACCAGGCCTCTCTTCCATAGGAACTCTACTGCAAGACATACTAGAATCGAGACCTTTCTTAAGCTTCGACTACCTTAGAACAAAACAGACCACTTTCTCCCTTGATGTTGTGGCTACCTTGAGGCTCACAAACTCACCTTGCTAGACGTCCTTCTAGAGATAACATTGCACTTTGGATGAGAACTTCATCCTCCCTTGTGGCCCTACTCGGCCCTCAAGTTTGGCCTACTCTGAGACTACATTTTTCTTAGCTTCACGAAAAATCTTGTCACTATTATATATGGTTAGACCTTTTCCTTTGTATAGGAAGAATAATATGACTGATTCATTTGTGTCTCGGAGAAGTGTTCCTTGTTTCGGATCTCTATCAGAACTTCCATCCATCACTGTCAAGTTAAGTCTTAGATCATTGTCTTACTCAAAAGATCGTATATCTTGCACCATTGTCGTAACTCGTATTACACCTTTGGCTTCAGGGCAGTGAACCATAAGTGTATAGTGCGGGTAAGCGAACCACTCTAATCTAAATGCGAGCCATAGGTACGGAGATTATATACGATCCTTGAATTCCACGGAGTGTGATGATACGAACCTTAGAGAAGATATACATCATCTCCCTTTTCCAATCTGTCACATCTTCACATACATAGGCTCATCATTATGTCACAATTATGACACCACTAAATCAAATGAAGGTTCGAACTTGTATCTAAGCATACCTCGAATTATCAATAGATTCGGATCATCTAAACAAAACTCGGGTCATAATAAAAATGTTTCGAATCATCTCCATGTTTGTCATCACAGGAACAAAATTCAGAACATTACATCACAGAACCGGATCTAACCTCACACTGAAAGAAGTAACTATTTACCACAGGAAACTTCGAATCATATTACAAGATCTTCGTATTGGATTGTAGAGGACTTCAGATTGAACATAGAATCTATACTTCAGATTGTCCAGAGGGCCTTAGATCTTGGGTCTGTACCTTCAATTCAGGGCTATAACAACCCTTATGATTTCAAATTTATCCCTTAACTCAAGCCACATAGAATGCCAACAAGAGTGATCTTCAACACACCTTTTGATCCGTAAAACTATCGTGGATATTCTACTGGACAGTTCGTCACAACAGATCTGATAATATTATATTAAAAATCTAAGATTCTAAACTATTACAGTTTTATTAAACTTTAAGATCTATAGATTTAACCGTAATTAGTGCATACATGCGAATGGAAATTACGTAGAAAAGTAGAGAACGACAAAATAAGCCCACACACACACATAAGACACAAGATATGCTCTTTGGGAAACCCTTTCCGGAGAAAACCCAGCTAGAAGCTGAGGCCGCTTCGCTCTCTATCTCTGGCCCATTTAAAAAATTTAAAAGTTATTAAATCCTTTTGATTTGTTTTGGTCACATAGATCATTTACCTCATTAAGTTTTGCTTCATAAAACTTAGCACATTAAATTTCTAATTAAATTATTCCTTGGTGTTCTTTTTGTGTGTTAAGAAGAAAATCTAAAGAAAACTTTTGTGGTATTAACATTTTTCACTTCTCCATAGTTAAACACGCTTAAATTTTTTGTATCTAAAAATTGACTATAGGAAAGTGGTAAATTTTACTAGATTTGAGTCACTAAGCATAAATCATTTTAATTTTAGAATTGTGAATTGATTAGCATTTAAATTTCATGGTTTTTTAAAGTATTTGGATCTCTAGAAATTTAATTGTTAGAATATTTTCGAACATCTATTGAAATTGATCGTCATTACATGTTAGATATTTTGCGAATATTTTCAAGTAATTGTTAAAGTACTCTGTCATGGAATTGTAATAGATTGCATATCTTTGTTTCCTAAGCTAAGTATTTTTTGAGTATCTGTTGACATTGATATTAAATAGCAGAGAAGTTTTTGTTCTCTTTGAGCTATAATTGTATCAGAAATATTTGAAATAGGCTTGAGGTTTAATTTGTAATATTTTCAAGGGGTTTATTTTTAAGCCTTCATCCAACAAAGCGAACATTTCATTTTGGTAATTGAAGGCTTTCGCGACATACGTGTTTCTAATGCTCGAGTCTAACTTCATCTCATCCTCTGGTGCATTTGCATATAAGTTAGTTTTGCATAAATAAAATTTACTTCCAAGCATACGCTTGGTCAATAGAGAGATAGGTATCCATCCATCTTTGCTTGAGAACCCTACATTTAAAACAGTGACCTTGCAGTCGTCAGAGCCACAGCTCTCTACAGCACCGGAGGCACCAAGTATGTTAGATTTTCAAGAGAGGTATCGTTAATCACACCTTAATGTGCTTCACCTTATCTTCTCTCTGCCAATTACTACGAATCAGGCTCAACACAGAAAGGATCAAAGGATTCAAAAACTTAGATAAGCATTTAACTAAAATTAACCAAGATTCTTACATCTCGCATTAGTTTTAGGATTTACATTTCATATAAGATAGTTATTCATCTAAGCTGTAGTTGCTAATCGATTACTTGGTCTTAATTTCCCTAGCAAGATCGTTGACTCCATAAGGCACTGGTATCAATCATTTAAAATCTAATCAAGTCCTATAAGTCTTGTTAAATCTTAATCAAGTACTTGGTTGCTTCATTGTGTCTCCCGAATTGGTTGGTTCCCAACTTTCTTCTTCATTCCATTTTTCCATAGGGTATACCCCCCTTAGCCTATTGCAGGGAGACAGCTTAAACGAAGAGATTGGGGATCAAGGTGACATCCCCCGATCTGAGTCATTGTCGTGGTGCCTAGACATTCTATGCAACAACAGTCCCCAAAAGCTTTTATTTAATGAGATGAGGAAAAATTTTCTCCACCTTCTCTCTAGTGTGTCATTTAACTTTGACTAGTAGTTGTCCCTTCAACCCAATCTGCCAAAGGTCATGCTGCCCTGTCTTGTATTTTTGGACCCCTTCTGCAAAATTGTATCTTCTATCAACTCTGCCTGAGTATCTGGTGCCAAATCCTCCACAGAATGCAGGACCTATTCCTCTTCCTGATCTAGCATGGAAGGCTCATAGAGTTTCAAATTCTCCACATTCACAGCTGAGTAAACGCGCATATATGGTGGTAAACTGAGTCGATAGGCATTATCACCCACCTTTTCCAGTATCTCAAAGGGACCATACCTCAGAGCCTTGATTTTCTTACCAAGCCGCTGCAACTTCTCCTTGTTCAACTACAATCATACTATGTCTCCCACCTTGAACAATTTCTTTGTTCTATGTTGATCATGCTTGGCCTTATACTTTTTGTGCGACTTATGCAGTGTTTCTTGTACCTATAGATGGATCCGCCTAACCTTCTCTATAAAATTTTTAGCCCTCAAAGCATCTCCTGTAAGATCTTCCCTCACTCCTCCTTGTTGCCCATATGCAATATCTAAAGGTGAAGGCGGCAAATATCCAAAACAACTTTCAAATGGGGACTTTCCTATAGAAGTGTGGGCTACTTTGTTGTAAGAATGTTGTATATATACTA
This sequence comes from Pinus taeda, assembly GCA_000404065.3. Lineage (NCBI taxonomy): Eukaryota > Viridiplantae > Streptophyta > Pinopsida > Pinales > Pinaceae > Pinus > Pinus taeda. The sequence goes on along the minus strand of APFE031082718.1, from coordinate 113,181 downwards.
GATTTTCATCCCAAGTCTTTGGATGGTTTTGGTTGTATCCCTTTAGAAACTGCACCAAAGTCTTGTTGACTACTTCTGCCTACCCATCTATCTGTGGATGGAATTTTGTATATCTCTTCAACTTCATCTCCATCTTCTCCCACAATGTAGTCCATAATGCACTCAGAAATCTTGTATCCCTTTCTGAAACAACGATCCTTGGTATCCCAAAGTGCACCAAGACCTGTCCAAAGAACAAGTTTGTTGCTTCTTGTTCGTTGATGGTCTTTTTACAGGGCATCAGAACACACATCTTGTTGAACCTGTCAACTACCACAAACAGGTAGTCATGTCCATTCCTCGTTGTCTATAAACCTCCAACAAAGTCCATGGAAATTCTTTCCCAAGGATGAGTAGGTACAGGTAAGGGAGGATATAGACCCTATTTCCTATTGCTATGCTTGTTGGTACAACAAAGCATGCATCCTCTTATGAACCTAGCTACCTGCTCTTGCATCTTGGGCCAATATACATAACTCTGCAAGTTAGCTACGGTCTTCCCTACATCAAAGTGCCTTGTAACCTTAGAGATGTGGGCATCTCTAATTAGCTGCAATCGCTCACCTTTTGGAACACATAACTTATCTACCCTATAGAGTAACCCATCCTGGAGATGGAAGTCAACGGTGTTGTCGCCATCGTGCACATGACTCTGACTCTACAACTACTAATACACCTCCTTGAAGTCCTCATCGTCTGAATATGCCTCTCTATATGCATCATGGGTGAATGGCTCCATGTGCATAAGAGTCCCCAAAGCTATAATCTTCGATGTGAGTGGCCTTTGAAGCATGTCGGCCAACTTGTTTGTGCTTCCCCTCTTATACTTGATCACCAAATGAAACTGATGTAAAAACCCATCCACTTGTAATGCCTGCTCTGTTGTAGCTTACTCTGGGCCTACGAGTACAGTAACGACTGGTGATCTGTGTGGATTATTCTCTCTTTTCCCATCAGATAGTGCTTCCACTTCTTCACAGCTTGTACCATGGCATAGAGTTGCTTCTCGTAGGTAGGGCAGTTAAGAACTGCCCCATGAAATACTTCAGAATGGTAGCAGACAGACCTCCCTTCATGCATCAAGACAACTCCCATAGCATACCCACTCCCATCTGTCTCCACTTCAAAGGGTCGTTGTAAGTTTGGTAATGCCATAACTGGTGCTTGACTGATATTCTTCTTTAACTCGTCTAAAGCCCTCTGCTAAACTTTTCCCCACTGGAAACTCTTGCCACTCCTTGTTATGGCATGGAGCGACGCTGCTACTGCAAAAAATGAGGCTATGAATTTCCTCAGGTACTGTGTTGCCCCAATGGAACTCTTGACCCCAGAAACATTAGTAGGAACCGTCCATTTCATGATGGCCTCCATCTTGGAAGGATCTATCTTCAGCTCTCTTCCATCGATCACATCCCTGGGATACACCAAAGGCTTTTGCGCAAACTCGCACTTCTTGAGATCTACTAGCAGTTGATGCTTCTTCAATGTTTCTAGCACCTGCGTCAAATGTGAAATATGCTCCTCCCAAGTAGACAATAACAAATGAATCTATAAAAGGGCACAGCATAGCATTCATTAATCTCACAAGAGTAGCTAGTGCATTACACAAGCCAAATGGCATGACTAACTGCTCATACAAACCTTGCCTGGTTTTGAAGGTGGTCTTCCAAGTATCTTCTTCTTGGACTCGAACATGGTGATATCTAGACTTCAAGTCCAGCTTGGTGAACTACTTTGTTTGTTGCAATTGATCCAACATATCATCTATCCTGGGCAAGGGGTATCTATTCTTGAGCGTGATTTTGTTCAACGCCCTATAGTCTATACACATCCGCCAAGTCCCATCCTTCTTTGGCACAATGATGATGGGTGACCCACATGGTGATGTACTCGGTCGAATGGCACCCTGTTCCAGTAGTTGTTGCATTGTTTCTTCACCTCACTTGCTTCTATAACAAATTGTTTGTACAGCCCAATCTTCGGCAATGGGAAGTCTGGCAATAGTTGGATCTCGTGTTCCACTTCTCTCTTAGGTGGTAACCCTTTAAGCTCTCGGAACACATCCTTGTATGCTTGTAACAACTCCACCAATTGTTGTTTTTGTTTCTTAGTACACCCGTCCAGAGATGCCTTGCCTCTTATTGGCTCCTCTTAGGACTGACTTTCTCTTAAAAACAATAAAACATAATTCTTGTTGGAACTGATCAATTTCTTGGCTTGGTTGGCACTTACTAGCGAGATTTTCAAGTTCTCTTTGTGCGTGTTGATGATGAATGATTTTCCATCCTTGACAAGCCGATACTGGTTGGCTCCCCTCATGAATATTGCATCACGCATGTACATGTATGGACTCCCAAACACGACCCAACATACATCAAGGGGAACCACATCTAGATCTACTTCATTAACAAAATCAACGTTGATAGAGGGGAACCACATCTAGATCTACTTCATCAATAAAATCAGCGTTGATAGCAATTCTAATTTTGCATTGTTTAGTTACCTTTAGCTCTGCATCCTTATTTACCCATCCCAGTGGATATGGGTTTGGATAATCATGAACTTCCAGCCCCAACTTCTTGACCATCTCTGCTACAATGAGATTTGCCTACGATCCTGAGTTTAACAGAGCATCAATCTTTGTCTTCTTAACCTATATCTTTATATGGAAGAGTTTGGCCATTTCTTTCTCTTCCTATTATTGAAGGCTACTCAAATTCACCTCCTTCTACACTGATGTACAAACGATCTTCTCATCCACATCTGAGCCGCTTTCAACTTGGTTGCTCGAATTCGTGGCCATGAGATTCTTCTTCTTATTATATTTCTTCTTGTTCTGTGGGTTTAGCTCTAAATGCAGCTTCCAGCACTTCTCCTCGGTATGGCCATCAATGTTGTAGTGGTTGCAGCGGTTGCTAGGATGTTTGCTCTAGTGTGCTATCGCTGTCATCTTTTTATCTTTTCCCCCTTTTTGCTTCTTCTTCCCCTCCTTAGAAGCTTCTTGTTGTTGCTTCTACTTCGATCCACTTTATTGAGCTCTTTTCAGGCCTATGTTCTCCAGGTATTGTGCCTATACACAGGCCTCGTCCACCGATTTGGGCTTGAACAGCATCACTTGCTCACGAAGATGGCGGTGCAGACCCCCCAAACATTTGAGGAATACATCTGGGTTCTTTGGAGAGATACCCAACATTATAGCCATCTTCCTAAATTTCGTGGTGTACTCTTGCACGCTTTGGCCTGGTTTTTACTTGAAGTAATGCCACCAGATCCACTGGCCCTCCACATACCCAATGGGATAAAATTGTGACTTAATGAGAGTTGTGAAATCCTCCCACTTAGTCATTGGAGGTTCTCCCTCCAACCTCGAGGGTTTCGTGTGGCTTTCCCACCAAGTCAGTGCATGGCCCTCTAATTTCAGCCATGCGAATGAGATCTTTTGCCCTTCATCGATCTGATGGACGCTGAAGACTTCCAGTTGCTGTAATGAGTGGTTCAACTTCAAAGCGTCGATCTCGCTGTGGTACGACTTGATATCAACTTTTTCTTCCATTTTAAACAAGGACTGATTCACTACACTTAAATCGGGTTGATCTTTTACGGTTTCTTTCTTCAATTGGTTCTTTGTTTCTCCCCGATCTTCTGATCCCCGCTCAGGATTTTCCTCTGCATTCGAACCCCTATCTTCTCCAAATATCCCCAACTTGTTATTCAAGACCGCCATGAGGAGGCTTACATTGCGATTGATATTTGCGACTTCTTGTTCAACCGTGTAAACCTCACCTCTACAGGATCACAATGTTCGTTTACAGATTCATCGGCCATGATTAGGGTTTTATGATTTTCGGCCCCACCAATCTAGATCCCTGCAATCTCCACAAAATAACCAAACAAACCTGCGCTAATACCAAATTATCCATAAAACGGTCGTGGATTTTCCACTGGACAGTTCGTCACAACAGATCTAATAATATTATATTAAAAATCTAAGATTCTACATTATTATAGTTTTATTAAACTTTAAGATCTGCAAATTTAACCGTAATTAATGCATGCATGTGAATGGAAATTACGCTGAAAAGTAGAGAATGACAAAATAAGCTCACACACACACATAAGTAACAAGATATGCTCTCTGGGAAACCCTTTCAAAAGAAAACCCAGCTAGAATGTAAGGTCGCCTCGCTCTATTTCTCTGTCTTGAAATATGGCTACAAGTACAAAGAAGTAAGGCCTGTGGCCCGTGGGCTGCTATAGTGCACAAATCATCCTTGTGTGCTCTACCTCCTATCCCTCTTGGCTATCTTTGCTCAGTTGTCGAACAAAATGCTCTCAAAAGAATGGAATGCCTCTTCCTCCTAGTGGCCCAGTTATAACACAGCTCGATAGCCTACTAGTGGTTAAGTTTGACTACATCAACTCTTAACTAGATTTACAATATAGACTCTTCTCGAGTCTTTTACATCACAAACACGTGGTTAGCCCCATTTCCATGAATAATGGAAGTTGGCGCAGCATCCTCCTGAATTAGAGGTGTGAAAATAGGAAGGCCAACTTCTTAGTGGCATAACTTTTTCATATGGCCTCTGATTGACGCACTTCGTGCGTCATTCGTAAGATGTTTGTGTGTAGAACAACATAAAAAGGTGTTGGGCTATAGCGGCAAAGCTTTAACCCCCAAAAAACGTTGTTTAGTGCCTCAAAACGCTCTCGGCAGGTTTCAGAGGTTGTTTCGCCAAATTGGGTCTCGCTGGAAAAAACAGTCCCATGAGCTGATTCCTCCACTTTTTCCACTCCGAATGCATCGAGATGGATGACAAACAATATAATGATCCAATTCAAATCACCTTTCCATCACCTTAGCTCTCATACCATGTTGAGAAATCAAGTTGCATGGTGGATTTCTCTTTCATGATAATTGCTTGAGAATTTAGTTGGCTTCTTATTAGTCTTATTATGTTTTTCTTCATTAAACAATTACCAAAACATACATGAAGATCATAAAGAAACAACAAAACACAAGATGTAGTCTCCACACCAGGGAAAAACCCCAAACCCGAACAATCATCTTCTTATAGAATCAGATCAAATGAGATATCCAAGACCAAGACCAAGACAAATACCTCCATAAGATCCCCAAGTCAGCCCTCCATTCCCTGTCATGTTTCGTCTTCAATGAGATAGCTAATATGTCATAAGATGCCTTGTCTCACAGCAATCCTTCATCCTTCCTGTAGCATGTTTCTCATAGTCTTTACAGTTCTCCCATAGCTCACATATTACAATGATTGCAATTCTCTTATAGCCCGCATTTATTTACATATTACAATCCCTCTTAAGCTCGCATGCCATCACAAAATTTTGTCCACAGGAATTCACATGTGTTTTTGGTCACATGTCACAGATACTTTGCACAAGAAGCTCGCACATCCTTTCTTAGAAAGCTCGCAATTCTTGCCTCAGAAAACTTGCAAATCTAACCTCGGAACTTCAACTAACTTGCTACAAAAAACACAACAAAATTTCTTTCCTTTTTGGCGGAGGATTCACCCCAATTTATAGTTGTTTGTCACTAAGAAGGGTCAAATCTATTGAGCAGGCCAAACTTGTTGAAATGTGTAACTAGGCTCGGTCTTCATAAATATGAAATATACTTTTCATTCTTGTATATTGTAAAAAGAAAGAAACATTATTATTGTTATTTTTTGTAGCATGGATTTCATGCCCAAGGTCTTTTATTTAGAGGTCAAGCACCCATTGAGTGCTTCTAGGATTTGTCCTAGGGTCAAGAAGTCAAGAGTCATTGTCATATAAAGAAGACCCAATTGGGCACATTATAACTTGTAAAAAGAATTATTTTTGTATTTAAAAGTGTCAAAACACCCTCCAAGACCAAGTCGGCTTGGTAGCTAAGAAGTTGGCCTCAATTAGGGCATGTCGTCCTCCTTGGAAGCCTATATACAAGAGGGAACTCAACCTCCTATGGTCACTCACTCATCTTCTCATCATTCAAGCAAAGGAAGAGCAGAAGAAGGCTAGAAAAGAAGGAAGAAGGACGAAGGTCAAGTGTTTGGGTTATTTCTCTCTCTCACACATGCAAAGGAAGAAGGCTAGGGTTTTGACATTACAAGATCGAAGTTGAGGAAATTGTTGAAAGAAGGTCGAAGGAAGGTACATTAGGTCACATACAAGCCCTAGAAGAAGGAGAAACTCAAACGAAGGTCAAAGGAAGCCTTGGAATCCCTAGATCTTCTCACACGTGTGGAAGCAGCAACTGTTGCAGAGGCTGAAAATTTCAGACCTGCACTAGAATCCAAAATTTTGTCACTGGGGGTCAAAGTTGTGCAACTGGAAGAGATTTGACTGGGTTTGATTTGGACAAAGGAAGCACATCATCAAGTGGAATGTCGTAACGTACCCTTTTAGGAGATCATCAATCTAATGGCCCTGCACATAACTTTGTTGCAACATTCCTATGTTTGCTTGTTGCTCCTGCAATTTTGGTTAGGGCACAATATGCAACCTTAAACTTCCTTGACAATGATGAATTGTTGATCCAATAAGGGCACTTGAAGTAGTTCTAAACTTCCTTCACAATCTCTAAATAGACCTAAGAGAGTTGCAGCATATGCTAGAATAAGTCCTCCCTTTGCTATGAAACAGTGGCATATCTAGACAGCCCTAAGAAGCCCTTGCTATGGTGCTATGGTCTGTGGCCTAGCACATAGAAACTCCTGTAACAAATGTCCTCAAAATAGTTATACAAACATCATCAATACAACAGTATTAGACTACAAGAACTCAACTTAATGTTAGCACCCAATCCGCATAAGTATCTTAGTCGTACGTTGATCTGATCTAAGTCTTGAGGGCAGACTTCTTCAACGTACTTCTCCTTATGACAGCGGATTCAGAGCCTGCTAACAATCCTTGATACATCCTATAGAACTACCTCATTTGCCTCGCTGTCACCTACAACATACAAGGATTTTCACGTTCTCCAATTAAGCTTCTTCAGGCTTATGTTAAGGCTCCCTCTTAACTGTGGCTAGGGTTCATCTTGCTACGGATAGGGCTCCTCTTTTGCTGCAGATAAGGCTCCTTCTAAGCTGTGTACTAGACCTCTTCTTGAACTGCGGATTAGGGTCTCCCTCTAGCTACGGATTAGGGCCTCCTTTGTTGTGGATAGGCCCCTTCCTGACAGCATCTAAATATCTCTTGATTGCGGCTAGGTGACCTTAGATGACTGCGGCTAGATCTTTCTTTTGCTGTGGATTAGGAGCCTCTCTTTAACTACAGCCAAAACTCTTCTTAAGACAGCTGCTAGGGCCTCCCATCAATTATGGCTAGGGCACATCTGAACTGCGGCTAGGACTCTCTTTGATGACTCTTCCACAACATCTTCCTTGAGAGAAGACAAACCCAAACCATGTGGAGAGAGAGATCATGTGAGATGTGTGTAACAAATGATTTGAGGCCTCCTCTATTTAAATGCAACGTTGAGGTTGAGTTGGGGGTAATTTGGTTGTTGGCCGACCTTAACAAATTGTCAAATAATATAAATAAATTCATATCTCCATAAATACATGTCGGAATCGGATGATCTTTAGATCAATCCTACACCTCTCAAAGAGAGGAATCCAAGAAAAATATCAGCTGCCATAAATAAGATGACAAACATGGAGTTTGGACCTAGTTGCCAATTTTAACAAAAACAAATAAAGGGAATCTAGACATGTCAAAAGTTAGATGCTTTAATTGTCAAAAGCATGGTCACCTTGCTCATGATTGTAAAGAAAAGAGAAGAGCACCTAGATTCAAAAACAAATCTAGTTATAGAAAAAACACTTTTGAAAATCAAAGAAAAGGTCATCCTACGAAAACAAGATTTCTAAGGTATAGAAATAATGCAGCAAAAACTTAATTAGAATATTTACTTGTTTTTGCTCATTCCAGTTCTTTTTCTACAGATTCATTTGATAATTGGTAAGTTGATAGTGGTGCTTCCAAACATTTTACTGGTTACAAACAAGCACTCTCTAATCTAGTTGAGAGGGAGACTAATTTAAATATTATCCTTGAAGATAATTCTACTCACCAAGTTAAAGGTTATGGTTTAGTTTCGATTCAGTTAAATGATGGCAAATCTATTTTTCTGCAAGAAGTTTTGTATGTACCGAGTTTGAGAAAGAATCTTGTATCCATATCTGCTCTAGAAGATAAAGGAATGAAAGTTGTTTTTATTAATGGAAAAATTTTAACTTTCCCTTTGAACTCAAGTATGAGAGAAGCATTCACTCTTGGACGTAGATGTGAAGGGCTTTACAAAGTCAATGGTGAACCCATGCATGCACTGGCCCATGATACTAATCTACAGTGTGAGATATGGCACAGAAGATTTGCTCAATTACACTACAAAGCCTTACCTCATGTAAAAAAGGCGATTTTTGGAATGCCTAAGATCAGAATGGATCAAGAAGGAGTTTGCCCAGGATGTGCAAGTGGAAAGCATATAAAGGGACCACTCCCTTAAAGCAGAACAAAAACTAGTCAAGTACTTCAGCTCATACATCCTAATTTATGTGGACTTACGTGTGTTACTTCTCTTGGTGGCTACTTCTATTCATGATTTTTGTTGATGATTTTTTCTCGCAAGACATGGATATTATTTTTGAAAAAGAAAGGGGAGGCATTTGGCATGTTCAAAGATTTCAAGGCTTTGATTGAAAATCAAACTGGAAAGTTGATCAAAGCTTTCAGCTTTGATAATGGGGGAGAGTTCACCTCCAATATTTTAATTATCTTTGCAAAGATGTCAGAAGAAAGAAAGAAACCACTATGTCGTACAATCCACAACAAAATGACGTGGCTGAGAGGAAGAATAGAACCATTATGGAAGCAGTCAGAGCCATGCTGCATGATCAAAAGCTACCAAAGTTTTTGTGGGAAGAAGCTGCAAATACTACAGTTTATGTGCAAAACAAAACTCCTCATCAGGCCTTAAACAATAAGACTCCTGAAGAAGTCTTCACTGGTAAAAGCCCTGGCGTGAGTCATTTGAGAATATTTGGTTGTCCTGTATACTTCCATGTGCCAAAAGAAAAAAGGAACAAATTGGAAGCTTCAGGTAAGAAAGGTACTTTTATTGGTTATTGTGATAATTCAAAATCTTATAGAATTTATGTAGTTGGTCAAAGAACTAAAGAGTTTAGCAGAGATGTAACATTTGATGAAGATGCAGCTCTTAGAAAAGCAAGAGACTCTCCTCCTCCTGCCATTGTTGAAAGACAAGTTAATGAAAAAGAAGTTGTATTTAGTTTTCTGCAAAGTACATTCAACTTTTTACAGAGTACATTCTATTTTCTGCAAAGTACATTCAACTTTCTACTAAGTACATTCAGTTCCATTCAGTTTTCTGCAAAGTAAATTCAATTTTATGCAAGTACATTCAATTTTCTACATAGAACTTCCAAGTTTCTACAAAGAATTTTTTAATTTCTGCATAGAACTTTCAAGTTTTTGCAAAGAATTTTTAAATTTCTGCATAGAACTTTCAGATTTTAACAGATCTGACAATGGAGGAGAGTAGACATCAAAGGAACTCATAGCTTTCTGTAAGGAGGCTGGGATTAAGAGGGAGCTAATAGTCCCATATAATCCAAAACAAAATGGAGTTGTTGAATGAAAGAATCGATCAATTGAGGAGAGTGTAAGAGCCATGTTACATGATCAAGATTTGCCTAAATTTATGTGGGGCGAAGCAACAAAAACTGTTGCGTATGTTCAAAATCGAAGTCCTCACGAATCTCTAGACAACATGACTATTGAGGAAGCATTCACTGGAAAGAAACCAAGTGTAGACCATCTCAAAATATTTGGTTGTCCAGTCTATATTCACATTCTGAAATATAAGAGAGAATTTGGATCCTTCAAGCATGAAGGGTATATTTGTTGGCTATAGTAACACCTCAAAGGCATATAGGGTTTACATAAAGGAAGGACATCGATTAAAAGTAAGCCGAGATGTTATCTTTGACAAGAGTGTTGCATTCAAGAAATCGAAGGACCTCCCCCAATAGATTCTAATGATGAAGAACTTCTAATATTTTAAGAAGAATGCATTAGGGGGGGGAAGAAAACTCAAATCATGAAGATGAAGGTCCCAGTGAACCTATTGTTAAAATTGACAACTAGGGCCAAACTCCATGTGGGTCTACTTATTTATGGCAGCTGATATTTTTCTTGGATTCATCTCGTCGAGAGGTGTAGGATTGATCTAAAGATCATATAATTTCGACATGTATTCATAGAGATATGAATTTATTTGTGTTATGTGACACTTCGTCCAGGTCGGCCAGCAACCAAATTACCCCCATCTATCCTCAACGTTTTACTATAAATAGAGGTGGCCTTCAAGTCATTTAGTCGCTCATCTCTTGTGATTTCTTCCTCTCCACTCGTTTGGGTTTTGGTGGAAGGAAAAGTCACCAAGAGTATACGCTGCCCTAGAGGGAGTGCCCTAGGCTCTACGCTGCCCTAATGTAAAAGTCCAAACGCAGTCAATGAAGTAACCTGAACGTTGTCATAGAGGACAGCCCTTAACATGGTCATGGAGGAGTCTAAGAAAGGTTCCTACGTTGTCCTAAAGGAGACCTTTCTACGCAGCAAGGAGAAGACTATATACGCTGCCAATGGATGCTCCAAAAGGAGCCCTAGTTGTAGTCTTCTTCTCACACAATTAGACGAAGTCCTAATGAAAGGATATACCCTAGCCGCAAATAATAATGAGGGCTCTTCGTTGTCAAGGAAGGAGCTCTATAAACGTTGTCCTAATAGAGGATGAACATCACATTGATAAGAAGGCTTATCGCAGTAATAGGAGAGGCTTTAACACAAGTAAGGAGATGCCCTAGGAGCAATCACAAACTCAGATGTGTGGAATGGTCTGGATACATTCTTGAATGGATCTGATTTCTTATTGTCAACCTCTGCATCATAAGTTAACCTCGCATGACAAGGAGCAGTATCCTATCTCGGCATATGTATAGGCAGCATACTTGTATGTGTTGTCTTGCCTCACAATCAAATGGATGGAGCAGAAGGCCTTAAGACCTGTAACAAGAAGTAGTACAGTCTTAGCATAGCTACAGTCTTGGGTGTACGATCTCGGTGACTAATGCAGTCATGGATGGAGCAGAGATCCATATTATAGAGGACAGTTTAGGATGTCAACCTCGGAGGTTTGATATCTCGAATGAGGTACAGTAAGGTGCCTTTGCTATATCATATTTACAAGTTACAGCACGCTGCTTTGCTAGGCTGCAAGCCATAGCAAGCAGCTAAGGTTGTTCCATGACAATATTGCAATATGCAGCATGAATGATGCAACATAGTGATGATGAAATGTAGCATGAATGATGCAGCATAGTGATTATGAAGTGCGACATGAATGGTGTAGCATAGTGATGATGAGTGCAGCATAGTGATGATGAGTGCAGCACAGTGATGAGTGCAACATAGTGATGATGGGTGCAGCATAGTGATGATGTATGCAACATGGCGATGGAATCAACCTTCACGTGAGTTCAGATCTACAGTGCTTGTCATCAGAACTATTGTGTCATCTTAATGGTGAAGATCTCAGATGTTTGATCTCCTATCTTGGCAAGTCAAAGTGTTGACTTCAAATGTATATGTACCATCTCTCTCTCTATTGAACCATTGAAGAATATAAGAAGATTTGTTCAAGGGTTTCCCCACATTGGGGTTTGTCCTTGGCTGGCGCCACATCTTGTGTCCTCTTGTCTTGGCTTGTCTTCTGTGATTTATGTTTATGTTCTATCTACATTTTACTATCATGTTCAATGTGATTGCTAATCTAGAATTGATATTGAGCTAATGTGAAAAATTGAAGTATATTGCTCTAAGCATAGAACATGCCTAAAATTTAGCATGGTATTAGAGCTGAGGTGAAGACAAAGCCCAAGAAAGAGTGAAAGAGCAATCACCAAAGAGCTGGACAAGGTCAAAGGCCCAATGGGTTCCTCATCCCTCTTCCCGACTGAAGACAAGCTTTGGTCATGGATAGAAGATGTCTCTGAATCTGACATTGGAAGAGTAAGAAGTATTGGATTACGTGAAGGATAAAATCCCTGAGCCTCCATAAAATTCACCAGCTACAAAGAAGAGGCAGACGCCTTGCTTACAATAAGTTTGGCCATTATGCGAAGGAGTGTCCAAATAGAAGGGACACATCACCTGATGATGGTAACAATCATTCCAAGGGCATCTTCAATGATCGAAGGAATGATAGATACAACGGCAAAGGTAAAAAGGAATGAAAGGAAAATGGCCAACTCTTCAAGGACCTCCAGGTATGAAGAATCAAATGTTGTTTCGGATAAGCAAGAGGAGAAATCCCTCTTCACCACCTCTCCTCCAGACACTTTGGAAAAGTGGTATATTGATCATGGTGCCTCAAGGCACTTTACCGGACACAGGGAAGCTCTCTCTAATATAAGCTAGAAGGAAACAAACTTGGAGATTATTCTTAGAGATGATGCCACCTATCCCATAAAGGGTGTAGGGAATATTACTCTTCAATTGGATCAAGGTAGTGTACCTAATCTCAAGAAGAACATGGGTTCCATTTCGACAATGGAAGACAAAGGTTTCAAGGTGGCATTCATCAATGGAAAGGTACGTATTTTTAAAAGATGCTTTTGAGTTCAGGGTTGGCAATTTGTATCAAGTTGCAGGAAGTCCATTAGGGTCCATGTCGGTTGACACATCTCTTCTATAGTATCGGAGGTCTGCTCATTATGGGACCCTACCCAATGTAAGTCAGATGGTGACAGGGATGCCTGAATTCAAGAAGAGCATGGAGGTACATGTTCGAGATGTGCCAAAGGAAAACTTACAAGGGGACCATTCCCCTCATGTAGCAAGTCCACAGATTTGGAACAACCCGAGGGGTTTGAGATTCATGATCAGGAATCTCATGTATGCAGCTGGAAGAAAACCATCTATGGCTTTAAGCAAGCACCCCAGGCTTGGTATGAAAGAATAGACAGCTATCTGATGAAGTTGAGATTAAATAGGAGTGAAGTCAATCCAAACCATTGCTTGAAGGTTGTGGATGATAGACCTCTCATACTGATACCTTATGAGGACGACCTCCTTCTGACAGGTACAGAGCCTCTCATTTGCAAAAGTAAGAGGGAGTTGGATTCCAAATTTGGAATGATGAACTGCAAGCTCGTGACTACCTTGATGGAGCTTAACTTTAAGAAGTTATGTGGTAATGATGTCGGACCTGATTTGGGAAATGCCTCCTGAGTTTCATAAACTCGATGTTCTTGGTGAACTCCCGTTCGAATATATGTTTTGTAGTTAGCATGTTGAGCCCATATATGGTTGAGCCTCGCTAGATTAGTGCCAAGAATCATTTGAGATATCTTTAGGGAACAATCTCTCATGGATTGAGATACACTGCTGAAAATGTGAAGTTACATGGTTATTCTGACGCTGATTAGGCAGATAGTGTGGAGCGCAAGAGCACCTATGGGTGTTGGTTCTCTTTGGATTCTGCCTCGATATCCTGTATGAGCAAGAAGCAGAAGTCGGTTACTTGGAGCACCGATGAGGCCGAATACATAGTTGTGAGTATGGCCTCCTATGAAGTTTGGTTGTGGAAGCTCTTCTGTGAGCTGGTTGGACACATGATGGGTACCACCATGATCTTTTGTGACAACCAGAGTGGGATTCGATTATTAAGGAATCCCATGTTCTATGATCGCTCCAAGCATATAGACATCACATACCACTTTACTTGGGATATGTTACAACAAGGAGCAAGAAGGCTCCAACACATTGGGACTATGTGCAGGTCACCGACATTCAGATGAAGCCCTAGGAAAGGTCAAATTCTTGACTTTCCAAGAAGGACTAGGAGTCGTGGAGAGACTCTCTCATGAAGGTCCTGTATGATATGGACATTGAGCTCTGGGAGCTTCGGGGCGCTTAGGGGTACTTCTTGGAGCGATGAGCATCGATAGGGTGAGTGGTTCAACCTTCCCCTTGTGGTCTGTTATGTAGGCAGGATGAGTGGCTCATCCTTCTCCTGCTGAGACACAACCATAGGGTGAGTGGTTCAGCGGCCAGCCTTCCCCTAGTGATTTGATGGGTGCAGGGTGAGTGGTTCAGCGGCCAACCTTCCCCTAGTGATTTGATGGGTGCAGGGTGAGTGGTTCAGCCTTCCCTTGGGATACCCCTGGTGACATATAGGCAGAATGAGTGGTTCATCCTTCTCCTGCTGAGACATCCTACCCATGCAGTCTGGGACTCATGGGAAGTACCTCTCGTCTAGCCAATGAGTAGGGAAATGAGGATAGGGACCATAGTAGTACCAATGGAGGCATCGTGTAACTACCGTACTCCCTATGCTAGGATGATATTGATCTGGGATCAATTGGAATTGACTTTGGGTCAGTAAGAGTGGCATGATACACTCTCTATTTGGCGTTGATTTTGGATCAGTAAGAATGGTATGACACACTCTCTTTATTGGAACTAACATCGGGTCAATAACAGTGGTATGAGACACTCTCTTTTATATGGGACTGACTTTGGGTCAGTGGAGGATGGTATGATACATTCTCAATCACTTCTTCTTCAGAGTTCAGTAGAGCAAAGCAGTGGAGGGCACTAATAGTTGGGATAGTACAGACTGGCAGATGGATTAGCAGATGGAGTTCTCCCTAGTTGAGAGGGACTGTTAAAATTGGCAACTAGGCCAAACTCCATGTGGGTCTACTTATTTATGGCAGTTGTTATATTTCTTGGATTGCTCTCGTCAATAGGTGTAGGATTGATCTAAAGATCATCCGATTCTGACATGTATTCATAGAGATATGAATTTATTTGTGCTATGTGACAATTAGTCGAGGTCGGTGAGCAACCAAATTACCCCCATCTATCCTCAAAGTTTTACTATAAATAGAGGTGGCCTTCAAGTCATTTAGTCACTCATCTCTTGTGATTTCTTCCTCTCCACTCATTTGGGTTTTGGTGGAAGGAGAAGTCACCAAGAGTATTCGTTGCCCTAATGTAAAAGTCCAAAAGCAGTCAAGGAAGTAGCGTTAACGTTGTCATGGAGGACAGCCCTTAACACGGTCATGGAGGAGTCTACGAAAGGTTCCTACGTTGTCCTAAAGGAGACCTTTCTACGCAGCGAGGAGAAGACTATATACATTGCCAATGGATGCTCCAAAAGGAGCCTTAGTTGTAGTCTTCTTCTCACATAGTTAGACGCAGTCCTAATTAGAGGATATACCCTAGCTGCAGATAATAATGAGAGCTCTTCGTTGTCAAGGAAGGAGCTTTATAAACACTGTACTAATAGAGGATGATCATCACATTGATAAGAAGGCTTATCGCAGTCATAGGAGAGGCTTCAACACAAGTAAGGAGATGCCCTAGGAGCAGTCACAAACTCGGATGTGTGGAACAGGTCTAGATACATTCTTGAATGGATCTAACTTCTTATTGTCAACCTCGACATCATAAGTCAACCTTGCATGACAAGGAGTAATATCCTATCTCGGCATATGTAAAGGCAGCGTACCTGTAGGTGCTCTCTTGTCTCACAATCAAATGGATGGAGCAGAAGGCCCTAAGACCTGTAACAAGAAGTAGTACAATCTCGGCATAGCTACAGTCCTGGGTGTAAGATCTCGGTGACTAATGCAATCATGGATGGAGCAGAGATCCGTAATATAGAGGACAGTTTAGGATGTCCATCTCAGAGGTTTGATATCTCGAATGAGGTACAGTAAGGTGCCTTTGCTATATCATATTTACAAGTTACAGCTAGCTGCTTTGCTAGGCTACAAGCCATAAAAAGCAACTAACGTTGTTCCATGACAGTATTGCAGTATGCAGCACGAATGATGCAGCGTAGTGATGATGAAATGCAGTATGAATGATGCAACATAGTGATGATGAAGTGCAACGTGAATGGTGCAACATAGTGATGATGAGTGCAGAACAGTGAATCGTGCAGCATAGTGATGATGATTGCAGCGTAGTAAATGGTGCAGCATAGTGATGATGAGTGCAGCATAGTGATGGTGAGTGCAACACAGTGATGATGGGTGCAGCATAGTGATGATGAATGCAGCATGGTGATGGAATCAGCCTTCACCTGAGTTCAGATCTGCAGTCCTTGTCATCAGAACTATTGTGTCATCTTCATGGTGAAGATCTCAGATGTTTGATCTCCTATCTTAGCAAGCCAAAGTGTTGACTTCAAATGTATATGTATTATCTCTCTCTGTGTTGAACTATTGAAGAATATAAGAAGATTTGATCAAGGGTTTCCCCACATTGGGGTTTATCCCTCGCTGGTGCCACATCTTGTGTCCTCTTGTCTTGGCTTGTCTTCTGCGATTTATGTTTATGTTCTATCTGCATTTTACTATCATGCTAAATGTGATTGCTAGTTTGGAATTGATATTGAGCTAATGTGAAAAATTGAAGTAAATTGCTCAAGTATAAAACACACCTAAAATTTAACACTTGTGCAACCGATGATCATCCCTGAAAGCAAAATAGACCAAATTGGTTAAAGTCTATTCTTCTAGATGGAAAAGGCCATGGAGCAGCCAAAGGCACATTCAGGGAAAGCAAGAAGCCCAAAAGATATTCAGGGTATGCAGCCTATATGACAGAGTTAATAGAAGCAAAACCATCCACCTTTGAAGAGGTTGTCAAACACCAAGAATGAAAAGATGCCGTGAATGAAGAATAGCAATCAATAATGAAGAATGGAGTTTGGGAGATCGTACCTAGCCCTAAAGACAAGTTTGTGGCAAGTTCCAAGTGGCTCTACAAGATTAAACATGCAGCAAATGGAAGTATTGATAAATATAAGGCAAGATCTGTGGCTAGGGGTTTCTCTCAACAAGAAGGCATCAATTATAAAGAGACATTTGCACCTACGACAAGGTATACAACTATACATTCGTTGGTCTCTTTAGCAGCATTGATGGGATGGAACATCCATCAAATGGATGTCAAGATAACATTATTGAATGGCACTATCGATGAAGAAGTCTATATAGAACAACCATTGGGATTTGAAGTAAAAGATAGAGAGTCCTATGTTCAAACATTAACGAAGGCACTTTATGGCCTTAAGCAAGCTCCAAGGGCTTATCGAAGAGTTCTGCTGATCTTAATATTTATATCAAGGTTGTGAAGGATGAACTCGTAATCATTCTTCTATATGTGGATGATCTTTTCATGGCAAGTGTACAAGGTCATATTCAAGAATGTAAGAAGCAAATGACAGCAGAATTCGATATGAAGGATCTCGGGTTGATGCACTATTATTTGGAGTTGGAAGTGTGGCAAGGACCTAATGAGATATATCTAGGTCAACAAAAATATGTGATCAAAATGTTGAAAAGATTTGACATGATGGATTGCAAACCTATGACAACCCCTATGATCACGAATTTGAAGAGGCTAAGAAGTTCGGAATCAAGCCATGTGGATCCAACAAGGTATAGACAATTGATTGGCTCACTAATGTAATTAGTAAATACTCGACCAAACATTTGTTTTGCAGTTAATGTTCTCAGTTAGTTCCAGGTAGAGCCCAAGCATGATCATTGGATAGCAGCCAAGCATACACTGAGAAATCTGCAAGGAACAATCCACTACTGCCTGAAGTATGATAAGAGGAATGATGTCCACTTGATTGGATATACAAAATCTGACTGGGGAGGCAGTGAGATGGATGAGAGTAGCACCATTGGAGGATGTTTTAGTTTGGGATCCTCCATGATATCCTGGATGAGTAGAAAGCAAGAATCGGTTGCTTTGAGTGGTGTTAAGGTTGAATATATTGTAGACTGTGAAGTAAGCAAAGAAGTTGTCTGGTTGAGGAAGTTGTTGTCCGACCTGTTTCAAGGACTGATCGACCCTACAGCGATACATTGTGACAACACCAGTTGTATAAGGTTGTTTGAAGACCCAGTGTTCCATGGAAGGACAAAGCACATAAAGAACAAGTATCACTACATACGAAAGTTGGTGCTAGATGGAGTGTTGCAGCTACAGTATATCTCCACTGATGAACAGGTGGTTGACATCTTGACAAAATCTCTTCCTAATAAGAAGCCTGTGTATTTGAGAGACAGGCTTGCACTGGTTGATATATCCTCCCTAGTTGAGAGAGAGACAAACACATCATTCTTGTTTTCACTTCATGAAAAAAGAATGGAGGATTGGGTAAGCATCTGGCTTCCGATACCCTTTGAGGATGAGGTAGGGCATCCAAGATAAGAGTAATCAAAGAGGAAATTCCTTGAAGATGTGTTATCCCAAGATAGGAATTGTCCCAAGAGGACATACCCTATGAACACCCGGGTGGGGTATGTACCTTGAGAGGCAATGATGATGGTGTCTACCAGTCATTAGTCTTGCTAGCATTGTGCTCTAATTTTGTCGAGAGATAGAGTTGTTAGTCAAGGCCTTGCTATGTGACAATGTCGGTTGGATGCAAAGAGATAAGCTGAATTAATAGCTTATGAGATGGCTTACCAATCCAACTCTTCTTATGAGATCTCTTCAGTTTGAGAATGTCCATGTACCATTTATGAATACCACCCTAGTTAAGAGGGAGTGTTGAAATGTGTAACTAGGTTCGGTCTTCACAAATATGAAATGTACTTTTGATTTTTTTATATTGTAAAAAGAAAAAAAAAATATTATTGTTATTTTTTGTAGCATGGGTTTCATGCTCAAGGTCTTTTATTTAGAGGTCAAGCACCCATTGAATGCCTCTAGGGTTTGTCCTAGGGTCAAGAAGTCAAAAGAGTCATTGTCGTAAAAAGAAGACCCCATCAGGCACATTGTAACTTGTAAAAAGAATTATTTTTGTATTTAAAAGTGTCAAAATACCCTCCAAGACCAAGTCGGCCTAGCAACTAAGAAGTTGGCCTCAATTAGGGCATGTTGTCCTCCTCGGAAGCCTATATATAGGAGGGAACTCGACCTCCTATGGTCACTCACTCATCTTCTCATCATTCAAGCAAAGGAAGAGCAGAAGAAGACTAGCGAAGAAGGAATAAGGACAAAGGTCAAGTGTTTGGGTTATTTCTCTCTCTCTCTCTCACATGTGCTAAGGATGAAGGCTAGGGTTTTGCTCCTGCAAGATCGAAGTTGAGGAAATTGTAGAAAGAAGGTCGAAGGAAGGTGCATTAGGTCACATACAAGCCCTAGAAGAAGTAAAAACTCAAGCGAGGTTAAAGGAAGCCTTGGAAGCCCAAGAACTGCTCACATGTGTGGAAGCAGCAATTGTTGCAAGGGCCAAAAATTTCAGACCTACAATAGAGGTCGAAATTTTGTAGCTAGGGGTCGAAGTTGTTTAGCTGGAAGAGATTTGGCTGGGTTTGACTTGGACAAAGGAAGTACATCATCAAGAAGGTCGGACTTGGTCTTGGAAGGGCATTGTTCTTGGTCTAGAAGTCTTAGAATTCGTAATTTGAAAAATCTATAACAAGAGAAGAGATTTGTGGGTTTTCCTCTCAAGTGGAAAGGTTTTGGCCTTAGCTTGCAGCCTATATCCTGTGTTCTTGTGTATTGTTGATCTTATGGTTTTGGTAGTTGTTTGATTATAAGAACAACATAATAATAAGAGAAGAAGCTAACAAGTAAAGAAATGTAAAAATACATCACAATTAGTTATCAAGTTTAAGAGAAATCATCCTAATTGTAGCCCTATAGATTTCTCAACAGACCTAACCATTTGGAGGGTCGACTTGGTCTTATGGAGGTCATTTTGACTCCTTAACAAAACATATTTTTCTTACAAAGTGTCCAAATGGACTTTGACTCAAATTTAATTCTTTGACTTCAACAAAACCTAGAAGCATGAGGAACATGCTTTACTAAAGAAATAATAATAATATAAATCTTCTCCTTTTTGCTTTTTTTACAACTACAAAGATAAATATGAAGACCGAACCTAGTTACTTTTCCAACACCAACGATTATGATGGGTGATCCTCAAGGAGAAGTTGTTTGACTATTTCAAAAAAGACGTTTTGTTTCCATGAGAATCAGAAATAGTGTCTGACATGGAACAAACGTAGGCGATTGTTTTGGTATTTAGTATGGCCTATGTCCTATCCATGAAGGAGCCGCCAAATGAATCAGAAAAAATAAACAATGTAATCAAACTCACACTATCATTGAAATGTCGAACATTGATGATGTCCTAAAAAATGGTACTAATTTGTTAGCGTAGATTTTTACTTGGTAGGACTAGGATAGGAAAACCTCAATGCAACATGTATAAAATTTGCCCTCTTGTCACATGCAAACTTTTTGTTCCATTCAGGTTGGTGCTTTCCAACCACAAGAGGGTGTCCCTAGCCTCGCATGCATTGTGTTTCTTGTAAATGTACAAAACAACACACAAAACAAGCATGCAATGGTTTTCTTTAACCAGAAATCTAGTGGCCAAAGAAGTTATAAAACAATTTACAAATAAAATGTTATAGTTATCTCCATCGTTAGCATTGAATGACAAAATAAAACATGGAAAGACAGTTCTTTAAATGGCATACTTTTTGCCAAGGAAAAGACTTAGAACTTCCAAAATATTGTGCGAGAAAGCATCAAAATTTGACAAACTCAAAGAGAGATTAGATCAAAACCAAGCTTTATTATGCAAGAGCCAGGAGGGTAGCTACACCAAGGAGACAATCACAGAACTGAAATAGTGATGTTCCTGCACAAGAGAATAGAATCTAAAAGAGATAAAGGGAAGAGAAATCGAGAGAGAATAAGAATAATATGTTGTTGTCGAAGAAGATCCAACCCTCAGCCAATAGCCAACACTTGTATGTAATGACCCTTGCATCCTATGCACACTAGAGGAGGGGAGGAGGAGAGGTTGAATTCGCCATGCAATGATAATCAATGCACATTGATGAGTTGTGTGGAGTCAACTTGTTATCCAACTTTAGCGAAACTAAAGAAGAGCAGAGCGAAGTGTCAAACCCTTAAGTGTAACTGAAATAACCCCAAGTTGTCATGAGATGAGGTGTCCTCAAGTGTATCCTAAGTGGAGGCGAGCTTTAGGTTAAGATCCAATGCGCATTGGTTTACTAGTGCATTACTTCGGTGATGTGGAATTTGGATTGAGTTAAATAACAAGGGAGTGAAGAGGGAGGGAGTAGTGTGCATTGGTAAGAAGAGATGCATGAGTTGACTAAGGAGAAAGTGGAGTGAGGTGGCCATGTTGTGAGTTGGGAGTTACGACGGAGCAGAGTATGGTGAAGTAAATCTAGGGTGGAGTGGTGGATAGAAGATGCCACACACACTAGCATAGTGGGAGAGGTTTTGAGTTAAGTAAATAGAAACTAGAGAGGGAAACTAATGTGCACTAGTCCTCTTGAATGGAGTTTCGAGTTGGACTAAATTTGTGAAGAATGAGGTGGAAACCTGCATTAGTTAAGTGGAGATTCTCTTCATTAGAAAGGAGGATGAGTAGAAGATGCCATGCACACTAGTTGAGTAAAGACAAACTAAAAGTAATCAACGATAAATTGACATGAAGCGCTTCTCACTTTGGTGTACCAAGGAAACATCTCAATCAACTGAAACTAACTTCCAGTTTATTCGTCCTAGCGCCGCATCACACTCCTATCCATGCATGTGACCCAGTTTTCTTTAGTTCAACCTACTCATGTACTTAGACAACTCTAGAGTTCACCCAGTAGATTCACGCATTTTGCCACATCATCGCTGATTGATTTGTGCATCCAAATCCTACCACTTGTATGTCCCAAATGTTGCCACATGTCATCCCCTAAGACTGCCACATGTCACTAAGGCAAGCCCAATGCTAAAAACAAAAAATTGTTCGCATGTCCTCAAGACCATACTCATCAGACTCAAATTTTAGTGAGGAGTTTGAATACGCCATCAAAATCACCATGCAAAATTTGCTAAAAATATAGAAATACCTAGAATGTAAATGAAACCACCCTCGTTGGACTCGATTTTCAGTGGGGAGTCCAATTATGTGACCAAATTTGACATGTAAAACCCACTAAAAGTATCCCTGTCTGGAATGTTTCCTAAAAGTAGCTCATTAGAAAATCGTGAGCTTGCAAGGATCTCAAATATACCATCGCAACTGACATGTGAGACTGTACTAGCATTGTCACAGAAAGTATCATGCATGCAACCCGAAAAGGGCTCATCGAAATCCTGAGCTTGTGAGGACTCTGAATATGTCATCACTAACGTGTAAAACCTCCAAACTCTATCTCCTAGAAAGTATGAGAACTACTAAAAATAAGAACTCTCCCCGATCTGATGAACATTTGTGAAAAATTGTATTTGAACAACCATAATATCATTGAATCTTCAATCAACATTTCAGTTGAATTCCATCGGAACCAACTCCTGGCTCAAACAAACCTGTATCAGAATGTCTCTAAACCTCCAATATATTGAAGTGTGATCGTCATTAACTCTCTAGATTTTAAGGGGGTAAATCTAGGGGTTAATAGGTGTCATGCATTATATCTATTATTGCATAGGATGGGGACTCCACTAGTGAACCCTATTTGTGATTTGACCTATCTATCCTTGATTTGTACTCCAAGTAAAGCAAGAGATGGCTTTTGTACGAAGCAAACTCAATCTATTTGAGTTATGCTTGTGGACTTTTGGATCCTTTTTAGATCATCTATTCCATTCCACATTCAATTATTTAAACAAGATGAGGGGCACTGCAGAAATCATTATTATGGGCACCATTCACAAGTTATTATTAGCAATGGAGGTACCCACTTTGGAGGAGGTCCATGACACAACTTGATTATTGTTGGCTTCTATTGAATTTTCCCTTGTACCCCAAATCTGGTCTATGTCTAGACTTCATCATAAACACACTGAAGATGCTCAACTAAAAGCATTTTGCACAACATAAAGATAATAGCAATGAAATCAGTTTACTATACATATTTATATGGCCCAAATCAGTCCTCTTATTGATCCATTAACAAGAAAACACTAGGGCTCCCAAACCAGCTATCATGGCCCTTCAGATCTCTAATACAGCTAGTATACATAGTATACAAATCTTAGGGCTTGAAATCTATTCAATCAGATCTACAATCTGCCAAAAAAATCAAATGCATACCTAACCTAGTGCCTTCAACTCAAGGCCTTGGATTATTGTTGTCCTTGGAAACCAATCCTTCTGCAACCATGCTACAACTTTTCGATCAAGTAGATTTGTTTCTTTATATCACAGATCTGACTTTCTTCTTGCAAATCTGATCCTCCAGCACTCAGATCTGACTTTCTTCTTGCAGATCTAACCTTCCAACACTCAAATTTGACTTTCTGCTTGCAGATTTGATCTTCCAACACTCAGATTTGACTTTCTTCTTGCAAATCCGACTTCCCAACACTTAGATCTAACTCTCTTCTTGAAAATCTAAACTTTCAACACTTAGATTTGACTTTCTTCTTGTTGGCTTGGCTAACTGTGCAAGTGAACTCAACCCTACCTTGGTCTACCAAACATGGTCTGACCTTCCTCGTTGCAGCTAGATCCTCCTACTTGACCTCCTTCTTGCAACTGTCTTGGAACGAACAAAGTCCGTTTATGCTCTAATACCGATGTAACAAACAAAGTTCTTATACGCAGTGAAATATTCAAAATGTCTGAAATATAAGAATGTCATCATGGCAGGAATAATATATTTCTATAAAAATGTCTGAATACAAAAGATATGAGATCTGATATATGATTACAAATGAGGGCCTGCTTATATACCTGGGCAGGTGCCCCTTCATGAATGGCCATGTCCTTAGAGACATGCCTCTTCTATATTAATCATTATTATTATTATTATTATTATTATATTCGTGACATTTTCTTCCTCTTCAAAAAGCTTTGTCCTAAAAGCTTATTGCTAAATAAATGTGTCATTTGTTTCTTTGTCTAGTAATCTATTTGCATTTTTTGGATGCCTTTGAGTTGTCATCTTCGATGATACAAGATGATAGGATCCTTCGAGTGATAAATAAAATTGTCGAACTGAGGAGGGATCTGGCCATCTTAAATTATCTTTTGTGGAACTTTGCCATTACTTGATAGCTTGGATAATTTTTTATTGTAAAACTGGATTGTGCAGACATCAGTATTCTTCGGAACATAAGTCTGTTGTTTCTGTTCTGACTCCTGAGTGATACAGATATGTAGACTGGTTGAGGTGTCTACTTTTGTGATTCAAAGGTAGATAAGGAGTTTTTGTGATTTGAGTTTCCCTTATCATGCATGTGGAAATTTACTGATTTGCTTCAGGTACTGATGTTGTTGAGTTGGTTGCATATTCTTCACTTGGAATTTTCATTGTCTGAACTGCAAAATCTGAATATGTTTTTACTTCAACATGCTTGTCATTTTCTTGAGTCATGATATTGACTAAATCGATGTTCGCTCCTTTTTCTCCAACTTGGATTGTCCCTAGGTGGGCACCCCTTCATGAATGGTCATGTCCTTAGAGACATGCCTCTTCTATATTAATCATTATTTAATTAATCATTTTATGATTACTATTATTGTTATTTATATTTATATTATATTCATAACATGTGTCACTTCTAAGGCAAATATGTTGCTAGGTCATTTAGCCTCCCTTTCTCCACAAGAGAAAGTCCTTCTCTACTTGTGTTTCTATGCCTTTCCTTTGGCCTCCTATTTATAGTTTTCCTTTAGGTTATTTGGGGAACCCTTGGTCCTTTAAGGTTTTTCCCACTCAACCCTTTAACCATAAATTAGAATAAACAATTAATTGACTTGGGTCCAAACCCACAACATTGGGTCAAAACTCCAACCACTTAGGTAACTTGCCCAACCAACTCAATTTTTGTGGGTTTCCTTCTCTCGGAAATACATTCCTATAACGACCTATTTATAAAAGTAATATTAAATAAATTTTAAAAAATAAATTATATTAATCAAATTAATAAAATAATAAAAATAAACTAATGATAAAGTATAAGGAAAGTTAATTAAAAAAAAAATCAATATACCCTTTTTAAAAAATATATACATGACACGACATGGGAAGGGTGTAGTGAGGAAATGAAGCGGTGGGTGCTGGAGGAAGGATGGCCACCGCCAAGAATCAGTTTATAAACCAGAAGGAAGAATTTGGGAAGGGAGAAAAAAAGAGGAAGGTAAGAAGGCAGGAAAGGAAAACTGAAGGAGGAAGAACATCAGAAACGGAAATTATCCATAGGAAGAGCCTGAATTGTTTTGAGGTTCCGGGCACGAGGGAACAATCTGCTTCATCTCAGAAGCTTCCTGGACTGAGTAGCTAGGTTCTGCTCAGTTTGGCTGGGTGGATTCGGTCTTTTGGTAACCGAAGCAGGGAGCTGGAGGCATGATCAACCGCAAGGGCACAGGTAGGTACCCTCAACGGTTCTGTCAGTTAATCTATTAGTTAATTTTGTAAGATTTCAAGAAAAATAATTACAGGTTCAGGATAAAATCTCCTTTATTGTTTTACATCTGTTTTACGGTCCTGTCATTTGGTATCGGAGCCGGTTAAACCCTTTCGACCTCACAAGCCCTACGCATCGATATAAATTCATTTAAAACCAAGCCATTCGATGTAGAGAGATGTCGGTGTATGCTGCGCTGGATTATTCGTGGTCACGGACGTTGGATGCTTGGCTTGCGTTGCTCTCTTTCGTCGGCGCAGTCACAGCCCTTTTAACTTCAACTCTACACACTCATGCATGTTTGCATGCAAATCTTTTTGGGTTGATAAAAAAATATATATAATTAATAAAATAGTGATACATCACCTTATTATGACAATAGTTTTTTTTTTGGAATTCGAAGCTCTAATTAACATGCGTAATAGTTATAAAGTAGTTTGTTTTTATATTTAGATCATCATTTATAATTTTGTTGTGAAAAAAATAAAAAATAAAAATAAAAAGTTATGTTACAATTATTTAATCAATTATAATTCAAAATTTGATAGATGAATAAGATAATGAAAATATTATGTTGGACAAATAAATATGATATTTAAATTATTTAATCAGTATCACTTAAGTTACTTGGTTCTACTAGAGTTTGACCGTTATATTTATTTTATAGATATATATAAACTACCAGCCTACCATAATCTTTATGAAAATATTCTAAATTTCTTTTATGAAATTGCAATGAATATGTTATAGTTGATATTCCGATAGTATACATCTAGGTAACATATTCAACATTATAGCTATGTGTGTCCTTCTTTAAAGGTAATAGTCAGTTTGAGGTGTGATGGGTATGTTGATGATGTTCATTATAACGAGGCATTTAATATTTTAATTTTGTGAATGATACTTAGTATTTAATTTTGGATGATCTACTTTAGGAATTAATAACCATACGCTTCTGCATTATTTCATAATAGGATAGAATACCCTGCATTAGGACAAGGAGGTCGCGAGACCACCCTCCTTGAACTCAGTACCAGTAAGATCTGCCTAGCAGATAAAAATAGCAAAAAAAACTATACTCGTTTATAAATGTGAAATTGCAACCCAAAAAAAAAAAAAAAACTATATGTTAAAACCGAATGTCTACCTCAAATTTTTACAAAATTTTATTATGTGCACAGGAAACATTACAATGGTAAGGACATATGAGCGGCGCCGACATGATTGGGCAGCATCACCATCGTTAGTGCCACCATTGTCGTCATCATCATCCCCATCGCCACCACCATCATCATTGTCTCCACCGAGACCATTACCAACACCAATCGCTCCAGCACCGGAGTTGACCGTGATAATGAACTCATTGGAAGCCTTGTTGGAAACATTAAAAGAATCAACTATGGCTAAGACCAAAGAAGAACTTCAACCCTTAGCAACCAATTCAGCGGAACCAAAGAATTTTGAGCACAAAAGATCAAAAGAAGATATTTCTAGGGAGCTTCAGAAAATTAAACTCCCAGAATTTTCAGGAGGTCGAGCAAGTGAACGCGCTGAGGCATGGTTAGAAGGAATGAACAAATGCTTTAGATTAAGAGAATATTTTTCTTCTACAAACAAATTTGTTGTATTTCAATTAAAGGAAAGTGCCTTGATTTGGTGGGGAAATCTGGAAAAACAACTACACCTTACATCAAATAATGTCCCTTGGGAATTGTTCGAGGAAAGATTCCGCGCAAAGTATTTACTTCCATACTTTCAACAACAGCAAGCCAGAGCTTTCCATCCATTAGTTCAAGGTAATAAAATAGTGGAAGAATATGAGATAAGGTTTATGGAACTTGTAAAATACATTCACTACTTAGATTCTAATGAACGTCAAGTTGAACGCTTCATATTTGGGTTAAATCTTCACATCAGGGCCTTGGTGAGCATGTGGAAACCATCATCAATAGTTGGGCGGTAGAATGTGGTCATTATGCAGAAAAACATCTAGGAATCAAAAAGGATGTAGGGCCAGCAGAACCTTTACAATCAGGATTTCCAGGAAAGACTCCCCGAAATTTCTTCAGAGGAGGTAGCTCAAGGCCACCTTATGGTAATAGATTTACCCCAAGAATGTAGGAACAAGAGCTCCCATGGCAGTTAATACTATAGCCGCTAAATCATCAAACACCAACCCATGGAAATCTCGTGGAACTGCTAATAGAGGAAGAAATTCGAGAGGAAGCAACATGAGAGGACGAAACTCTTTATCTAGAGATTCACGTCTTGATTCAAGAGGACCAACACAGGGTAGTTGCTAAGGATGTGGAGGACCGCATTTTCAACGTGATTGCCCTGAAACTTCATTAAATATGTTGCATAGGACTGGAAAGGAACCAATATCAAACAACCAAATCAATCATAGAATTCATGCATTAGTCAACAACGACCAAGCAGCGTATCAATCCACTGTAGTGGAATCTTCGGGTATTATTAATGGTATAAAACTCAAAATCTTATTTTATACTGGTGCCACAAATAATTTCATTTCGTCATATGCATTAAACAAATGTGGGTTGGCAGCTCGCAAACAAAATGATTTCAGACAGGTAGATATGGCCTCAGGAGAACTCCAATCAGTAGACTTAAGTGTGGATCAATGCAAAATTGACCTAGGAGTCTGTACAACTAAACTGAAAATTTATGTCACAGCCTTAGGAACTTATGATCTTGTCATAGGTATGGATTGGCTAGAAGCTCATCAAGCTTGGGTAAACTGTTATGGGAAACGAATTATAGGTATAAATGATGAAGGAGAAGTGATCCAAATTCAAGGAATCAAAAGAAGAGTATCTTTACATTACATATCCGCAATGAAAATGAAGCGTTGCTTAAGAAAAGGTTGTCAGGCATATGTAATTCAAGAAGTAAAGAAAAAACACCATCCTTAGAACAATATCCGGTGTTAGCTGAATTTCTAGATGTGTTTCCAAAGGAACTACCCTGTAAGAGAGCTGGATCTCACTATTGAATTGAAACCTAGTACTCAACCAATCTCTAAAATGCCTTATAGAATGACAGCTCCAGAACTTCAAAAATTGCAAATTCAATTGAAGGAACTACTGAATGTAGGACATATTCGACCCAGTGTATCACCTTGGGGCACTCCTGTAATTTTTGTCAAGAAGAAAGATGGATCCTTAAGATTATGCATAGATGATCGAGACTTTAATCGAGCTACAGTAAAAAATCAATATCCTATGCATCGAATCGATGATCTTTTTGATCAAATGAAAGGAGTTGTTGTCTTTTCAAAAATCGATCTTCAATCAGGCTATCATCAACTAAGGATTTCTGAAAACG
Source organism: Pinus taeda (assembly GCA_000404065.3). Lineage (NCBI taxonomy): Eukaryota > Viridiplantae > Streptophyta > Pinopsida > Pinales > Pinaceae > Pinus > Pinus taeda. The sequence continues at coordinate 84,249 of APFE031082718.1, read as the reverse complement.
ATATTTCTAAGATTGCGTTCCGGACATGTTTTGGACATTATGAATTCACTGTGGTACCATTTGGATTAACAAATGCACCAGCGGTATTCATGAATCTTATGAACAGTGTTTTCCGCGAATATCTTGATCAATTTGTACAAGTCTTTTTAGATGATATTCTCATCTATTCCAAGAATAAAAAAGAGCATGAAGATCATTTACGGATAGTATTGTCCTTCCTTAGAAAACATCAGTTGTATGGAAAATTATCCAAGTGTTCATTCTTTCAGGAAAAGATTTATTACTTAGGTCATATCATATCAGGTGAAGGGATTTCAATAGACCCTGAGAAGGTAAAAGCAATAATGGAATGGCCAATACCGAAAAACACACATGAAGTACGAAGCTTTATAGGTTTAGCCGGTTACTACCGAAGATTTGTGTAGGGATTCTCCAAAATTGCAAAGCTGATTACAACCCTTCAGCGTAAACGTGTTAAGTATGAATGGACTGAGGAATGTAATAAAGCATTCTCTGAACTCAAAAGACTACTCACCAGTGCACCAATCCTAAGAGTCCCTGATATGGACAAAGATTTTACGGTATGTACTGATGCATCCAAACAAGAGCTGGGTGCAGTATTGATGCAGGATAGAGGAGTAATAGTGTATGTCTCAAGGAAGTTAAAGTCTCATGAAGCTATGCTACTCATGATTTAGAGTTAGCCGTTGTAGTAATAGCTTTAAAGATCTAGAGACATTATCTAGTAGGACGAAGTTTTACACTTAAAAACGACCGTCAAAGTCTACAATATTTGTTCACCCAAAGAGACTTAAATGTCAGACAAAGACGATGGAGTAAATTCCTAAGTGAATATCACTTTGGAATATCATATATTAAGGGAAAAGAAAATGTAGTAGCAGATGCTTTAAGCAAAAGACCTCGGATATTCTCTCTCATACCTATCAAAGTAGACTTAAGGCAACGAGTACTAGAATATCTCATAAAAGATAGCTGGTATTTAAAAGTAAGATCTAGCCTTGACGGTAAAAAGCCAAAAGAATCTAAGTTTGAAGGATATGAACTAGAAAATGATGGAATCTTACGATTCCATGGAAGGATGTATATTCCTGATAATAAGGATCTTCAAGACATTATCCTTAAGGAAGCCCACAGAACAGTATATTGTGCACATCCTGGAGTAAAGAAAATGTATACAAATACTAAGAAACTCTTTTTCTGGTCGGGCATGAAACGTGATATCATTCAATTTGTTGCAAAATGTTTGGAATGTCAACAAGTAAAAGTTGATCATTGTCATCTAGCGGGTCTGTTACAACCTCACGACATTCCTATGACCCAATGGAAGATTATTTCTATGGATTTTATCACTGGGCTACCTCTTACTTGTCAAAGACACAATGTCATTCTGGTAGTAGTGGATAAATTAATAAAAAACGGTCATTTCATTCCCGTAAGAGATACTTACGAAGTTGCTGACGCAACACAAGTATTCATAAATGAAATTATCAGATTTCATGGAGTACCTAAGAAGATTATATCCGATAGAGATTCACGATTCACTTCAAGATTCTGGACTTGCATGCAGTCAGCCTTAGGAACCCAACTAAATTTGAGCATTGTTTACCATCCTGAAACTGATGGGCAAACAAAAAGGGTAAATCAAGTACTTGAAGACATGTTGAAAATGTATGTTATGGATCAACAATCACACTAGGGAAAATAATTATCCTTAGTCGAATTCGCATACAATAACAGTTACCACAGTTCGATTGGAATGCCTCCATTTGAAGCATTATACGGCAGACCTTCCAAAACACCGTTAAGTTGGGACAGGTTAGAAGATCGAGTGATAATAAAACCAGAATTAATCCAAGAAATGGAAGAGCAGGTAAGACAAATTAGACAGCGGTTAAAGGAAGCACAGGATAGACAAAAGAGTTATGTTGATGCTCACAGAACTGATAGGAAGTATGAAGTAGGAGATCAAGTTTTCATCCGCATCAAACCAAATAAAAGTACCATTCGATTCGGAAAAGGGACAAAGTTGTCACCCCGATTTATTGGACCATTTAAAGTCATTGAAAAAGTTGGATCTGTCACCTATCGTCTTGCACTGCCACCTCACTTGCATAAAATTTATAATGTATTTCATGTATCTCTATTAAGACATTATATAGCTAATCAATCCCATAACCTTCAATGGAAGGAACTGTAGGTATCGGACGAAGGAATCATATCAGTCGAACCATTAAGTATACTGAAACGTAGGGTTCGACAGCTCAGGAATCGTCTGGTAGACCAAGTTAAGGTCCAGTGGGACAAGTATAATCCTGGATCAGCTACTTGGGAAGATAAAGAGGACATATGTCAAAAATACCCTAATCAGTGTCAATTTTGAAAAACTTTAAACTATGTTTTGTATATATTTACTTTACTGCAAATCAGAGACTCAAAACCATTTTGAAGGATCATATATAAACGTGAACTTTTATGACATAATATCTGTTTAAATTCCGCTGGTACATGGATACCAAGACGGAATATGTTATTGATCTTACTAAATTATAGTTGTCAAAGTAAAGTTTAAGACATTTCAATGATTTTACTTCTGATGGGAATTAAGATATTATAATTTTGTTTTAATCATGTGTATCAATATGATTGATGAGATAGAAATCAAAGAATAATTACATTTTAATATGAAAGTCAATGACATGAATAGAATATGACAAAATATGTTATATTGTAGTTGACATATGTGAATTATACATAAGTTATTTTGAATGTGTTAATGCACATTTTATAAATGCATGGACTAGTGTTTATGATTGCAGATAATATCCGTTATTAAAATGACCACATGATGACAGAACCTCAGAACAATTAAGGCTCAAAGAGATTCTATGATAGGGTATTAACCCTGATTCTACTGGGAGGGGTGGAGGTGTTGCCCACCGTTCATCCTCCAAAACTTGGAGTCATGGGAGCATTGTGCGAGTCACGCTCCCCTAGACATATGATGATGACTGCCAAATGCCTACTAGGGATCAGGTCGATATAATCGACGCTGTCATCCTTGGAGTTTATAAATGGTTAGGCCAGTATAACTAACGCCATGACATAAAGTTATAAACCTAAAGTATTCGAAACACCAAAATTTGTAGTGCTCTTACATTAAGTAAGAACTTAACCTCAATACATAATCTTAAGAAAAATGTATTAATCGCTATCATGAATATTCATATAAGATAAAACTCTAACTTCGAGACAAAGTTTTCTGAAGGGGGGGTGTATGTAACGACCTATTTATAAAAGTAATATTATAAATTTTAATAGATAATCATTTAAATTATTAATAATAAAAATAAACTAATGATAAAGTATAAGGAAAGTTAATTAAAAAAAAATCAATATATCCTTTTTAAAAGAAATATACATGACACGACATGGGAAGGGTGTTGTGAGGAAATGAAGCGGTGGGTGCTGGAGGAAGGACGGCCACCGCCAAGAATCAGTTTATAAAGCAGAAGGAAGAATTTGGGAAGGGAGAAAAAAAGAGGAAGGTAAGAAGGCGAGAAAGGAAAACTGAAGGAGGAAGAACATTAGAAACGGAAATTATCCACAGGGAGAGCCTGAATTGTTCTGAGGTTCTGGGCACGAGGGAACAGTCTGCTTCATCTCGGAAGCTTACTGGACTGAATAGCCAGGTTTTGCTCAGTTTGGCTGGGTGGATTTGGTCTTTTGGTAACCGAAGCAGGGAGCTGGAGGCATCATCAACTGCAAGGGCACAGGTAGGTACCCTCAACAGTTCTGTCAGTTAATCTGTTAGTTAATTTTGTAAGATTTCAGGAAAAATAATTACAGGCTCAAGATAAAATCTTCTTTACAGTTTTACATCTATTTTACAGTCCTGTCAATTCCGAGCTACCCAAATTCCAACACTCCCTCTTAGTGAGGAACGTGTTTCCTTCACACTTTGAAACATCCAACTCCATGGCTTTTCTCACATGAGTCATGACTTTCCTTTGCAAGGCCATATTTTTCCTCGCATGTGTCACGTCTTATTTTGTACTCAACCAAGCTTTATCTTGCATGGTGCATGATTGTCCTCACATGCAACATGCCTTGTCTTTGCATACTCCATAATTGTTCCCACATGGTTCATGATTGTCCTTGCATGGGCTATGACTTTCCATTGGGCAGTTGTTGTTCCCTTGCAATCTTCTTCTAAATCTAGATTCCCTCTGAGCCTACACAACCTCCACTAGCTCGCTCTACTTTTCTGTGTACACTCCAATCCACATGCTCTTCAAAATAGCTCTGATACCATGTTGAATTTTCCCTTGTACCCCATATCTGGTCGATCTCAAGACTTGATCATAAACATACTAAAGGTACTCAACTAAAAGCACTTTGCATAGTGCAAATATAACAACAATGAAATCAATTACGTACACAAATTTATATGGCCCAAATCAGTCCTCTTATTGATCCATTAACAAGAAAACAATAGGGCTCCCATACCAAGGATCATGGCCCTTCATATCTTTGATACAACTAGTATACATAGTATACAAAACATAGGGCTTGAAATCTATTCCATAACATCTACAATCTACCCAAAAAATCAAATGCATATCTGAGCTAGTGCCTTCAGCTCAAGTCCCTTGGATTGTTGTTGTCCTTGGCAACCAATCCTTCGGCAACCACCCTACAACTTCTCGATCTGCTAGATCTGCTTCTTCAGATCACAGATATGACTTTCTTCTTGCAGATCTGATCCTCCACCACTCAAATTTGACTTTATTCTTGCAGATCTGACCTTACAACTCTCAGATCTCACTTTCTTCTTGCAGAACTGATCTTCCAGCACTCAAATCTGACTTTCTTCTTACAGATTTGGCCTTCCAGCACTCAGATCTAACTTTCTTCTTGCTGGCTCGGCTAACTGTACAAGTGAACTCGGCCCTGCCTTGGTTTACCAAATATGGGCTAACCTTCCTCGCTGCAGCTAGATTCTCCTACTCGGCCTCTTTGCTACTGCAGCTCCTCTAGGGCAGATTTGATGCTAGGTGCTTTAGTCTCCCTCTCTCCACATGTGAAAGTCCTCCTCTAGTTGTGTGTCTAGGCCTTTCCTTTGGCCTCCTATTTATAGTTTTCCTTTAGGTTAATTGGGGAACCCTTGGTCCTTTAAGGTTTTTCCCACTCAACCCTTTAACCATAAATTAGAATAAACAATCGATTGACTTGGGTCCAAACCCACAATTTTGGGTCAAAACCCCAACCATTAGGGTAAGTTGCTCAACCAACTCACTTTTAGTGGGTTTCCTTCTCTTGGAAATACCTTCTAAGCTACCCAAATTCCAACAGCTTCTATCCAGACTACTTCATGTCCTGACTTCAGGGGTTATTTTTCACAGACACAGGTGGTTATTTCACACAGAGTTCATCTGTGACTAGTAGCTACCAGTGCACCCTACTTGGAGAAGTTATTTCAGAAGTTACTCCTCTTCCTCATTCTATTGTGAGCTGGAAAAGAACACTTTCCTTATCTGTCCTTATTCTACTATTCTCATTCTATTATGAGGCCTTTCTTTGCACACTCCCATACTTATTCTATAAGAGATGGAGAGGTGATTGAGGTTTTACATCAGTTATTACTCAATTCCATTCATTCCTCCATTCCTCTGAGTCTTTTCATGCCCTTTCATGTAATCAATTTTCTCTCTTTCCTTGACTCCATACCCATTGGATTTGAAACAGCAGTGAAGAACAATTAAAAGAACAAGTTTATTAAGCTGATGCTTTTAGTTTTACACTTGCAGATATGAAATGAACTTGCACAGAATTACACTGGATTTGGGCAAATTTGATATCCAGGTTTAAATCTGAATTGTACATGCTGCCCTAAAACAGTTAATTGCAGAAACCCGATCTGTTCTAAATAAAACCAGTATAGTTCGCAGATTTGAAATATTTTGCAGGGTCTATTTGAATATTTTCTATTCAAATCATTAAGGACTCCTTCAGGCCATAAAGCACTAGCCTGATGTGAGAGGGATCGCAAAAGGTGGCATTGGCACATTCCCTTCATTCAAACCCTTCCAATTTCAAGTTATAATAGGTCCTAACAATCAACAGACCAAATAAGGGAAAAATATTGAAATTAATAGCAATAATTCCACTATTATTTAATAAAATGGGACACATAATATTTCAAATAACTAATTGCATAATAAATACTCCAAAGTCTGTAGACTACAATGATGTCAAAAGGTACCAAAGGAAGATTCCCTCCAAATAAGTGAATATTCTTCTGAATGTCACTAATTATGTCTACAACTGAAACTTCACCCATTACGTTGCTTCATTAGAGGACATCAGCTTGGTATGATGAAACCAGATAATGAATTAAGAGCTTGGAAAGTAGGAAAGAAGTGATTCAGTTGCAGGTTCCAATAGAATGATATCTTTGATCTTAGAAATTTATAAACACAAACAAGTACTGGAAATTCAAAACCTTACCATGATATAACTATTTGAAATTGACAAAAGTTATCATCTCCTTTAGCACAAAAAACGAAAGATAACTTTACATTACCTACTACTTAGAGCTCTTCTTCCACCACTTGCTGGACTGTAAATTGATACACTTGGAGCCTGACCCAATGCTCCATTTAGAGCACTGTTCATCAGTTCATCTAACTGTCCATTTACAGCTATCTTACTGAAATCCTCCAAAGAAACTTTATCAAGACTCTGACTTTCAGTTGCATCTACTGAGACGTGCAAAGGTACAATTCTGAAAGCACAATGATTCCAAGAAAACACAAAAATGCAGGTTAACAAAATTTAACTGAAAGCACCTCACAAAATGTAGCATCCAAACCTAAAATTAAAAGATCTTATGATTTACAAAAGGAAATTGCCTAGTTTTCCCAGCTGCATAAGAAGCACAAGAGAGTAAGCAGCAACATACACATAAGCTTATTTTCAAAATGACATTAAAATGTCCATTATCCCCTTTCTAATATGGTTTTACAACGATTCCAAGCAAACATAAAAATGCAGGCTAACAAAATTTAACTGAAAGCACCTCAGGAAAAGTAGCATCCAAAACTAAAATTAAAAGATCTTATGATTTATGAAAGGAAATTGCATACTTTTCCCAGCTGCGTAGGATGACACAAGAGAGTAAGCAATAACATCCACATAAGCTTATTTTCAAAATCACATTAAAATGTCCATTTTCCCCTTTCTAATGCGGTTTTATTTATCCCACGTGTCCAATTCAACTAAACAATAGCAAGAAATGATTTCAATATATATCATCTAAAGCATCCCTACTACAGAGGTAATTCAATAATTTTAAACAGGCTACAAGCTAAAAACCTTAAATCTTTACATTTCATATATGATGAAAACTTGGTTCTGTAAGAAAAGCATCTAAGGACAACCTAAATTATTGCCAAACTTCTAGAAACAAAGAAGATAATATGAAAGGTATATAAATGTTTCATAACCTTGCTTCCATGTTTTCAATTTCTTCCCTTCAGGAGCGTTAAAATATAGACATCAGACCACAAGAGAGTGAAGAAAAAGAACTCTTATATATTATAATACAGCTAAACATTAATCACAACCAATGAAAGATACTAGCCACAAGGGCTTGCTTTGAAGCCACACCAAGAATTCCATGAAACCAATAAGCTTTAGGAGAGCAATGTACTGTGCTTGTAGACTGGGACTGTTGACAAGCATTTCTAATCACTCTATATGTTTGCTCTTGTAGCTATTTGAGGTTCTAGAGTTTGCTGAAACTGCAAAGCCATGGAACTGACTCTTGTAGCAGCAAACTTGCTCTAATTGTAATGGATTCCTTCAACCTATAGGCATAACAAAAGACAGACACTTCGAGATGTAGAAGACTTGGTACAACGAAGATTCCTCACCCAAGAGCTCAAAATCTCTTCATGTTATTAAATGTTGTTGAAGTGAAGTCATAGAGTTACTGGTAAAATATCCTAGGTTCCTTTTCCAAACAACAACAAACTAACCTATCTTGCATCTTTCACCATGAGTCTAAGGGAAAGGATTGCATACCTGTTAATTTTAGTTAACAACGGTATGTTCTATGCTTAGAACAATTACTTCAATGTCTTTTAGCAGCCCAATGATAATTTCCATTTTAGTTTCAAATAGCAATCACATTGACAGTAGCTGTAGATAGAACATGAAATAAAAAAATGCAGAAGACAAGCCAAGACAAGAGGACACCAGATTTGGCTGATGCCAGGGAAAAACCCCAAGATGGGGAAAACCCTTTGATCAATTCTTCTTATTATTGTATCAAATGTTCAGCAGAGAGAGAGTACAAGAGAAGTTGAAACCCTAGAAGCATTTCTGATCTACACTACAGGAGAAGTCGAAGTATATTTAAGGAGAAAATTTATTGTCACCACTTTCAAGGTTATAAAGCAAGCAAGGATCCTCTCCTTGCCCTAGTAGAAGATCATCCGAAGAAGCAACAAATCATCCTCATCAAAAGGAGCAACCTTTTCTATTGAAGAAAGGCTGTTTCATTTGGAAGAAGATCATCCAAGAGGGAGCTCTAATACATCTTCTTCAACCATTATCAAAGTGATCAAGATGAAGATTTCATCCTCACTTGTCAAGTAAGCATCTTTCATTCTTTAATCAATTTGGTAAAATGACTTCGTGTTTGCAAGGAGATCTATAAGTTGGATGGGTCATCAAAATTCCTTACATGAAAAAGGAGGATAGACATAGTCCTCTAAGAAGTTGAAGTCATTGAAAATATTAAAAGGTCTCCTCTGAATTCATGGAAAGGGATTCTTATGAAAGATCCCCTCATATAGCAATATTGGAGACATCAAAGAGATGCATATGATAAACTCGTAAGAATACTCTCTGAAGACGTGGTAAAGAAGGTCACATGACTTAGATCTGATCTGCACAAAAGATAAAAGTATCAAAGGATGAAGGATATCTTCATAAGATCTCATCTACAAGATCTAGGAAAGAAGATAATCATCATTGATGCACTAACTGATAATCAAGGTAACAGATATCCACGGGGATAAGAAAGTTACCTCATTCGACAACTTGGGGTTTTTATAAGAAGACAAGTTGAGGGCAAAAGTGTTGAATGATCAAATGAAAGGATTCAAACACTTTGTCAAAAGGAAAGAAGAACATAGCTAAAGATTCAATGATATGAACATTACAGGAAAGAGTGTCCTAAACTTAAGGAGGACAATAACAAGACGGATATAGAAGTCATTTTCACCGAAAAAGTGGAGAAAGCTGAAAGAAGGAAATCCAAGAAAGTAGAAGCATTAGAAGCAAGAGCTCGTGACATCACTATAGGGAAACGTGAAGGACCGCTGAAACAAAATCTATGGTAGTCAACTTTGGAGGATATAGCTCTTGGTGACCACATTGGAAGATCAAAGGAAGAAGTCATCCAAGACAAGTCTCATCATATATCGGTTTAAAAAGGGAAACATCTGCTGAATAAAGATATGCGAGATGGAATCCTCATTGGAAGGTTCACCGATCTAGAGAGGAAGCAAGTGTTTCATCAGGAACTCCAACTTGTGGAGTTCATGGGATGATGGTATGATGACATGAGAGATGAAGCAGATCAAGGGGTTGAAGATATTTTCAATCAAGGAAGCTGTTGAAAGAAGCCTAGATGACTAAAGGTAAAATGAGGTACGTATGCTTGTGTTTAATATTATAAAGTCATGTCGTATGGTCGCAGGTAACAAGGAAGGCTACTTCTATTCTGAGAAGCATGATCAAAGGAAAGGAATCTCCTCCTATAAAAGAATGTCAGAAGGCATGAGTCGCACTTGATAAAATCAACATAATATGTCCTCACATGAAGTATGAGTTGGTTGACTACGATTGAGGAACTCTTATTGGAAGCCCCTAGGAATGAAGTGTGTGAAAAAGTAGGAAGAGATCATGATAATATGCAACGAAGGTAGAAGGAATTCAACATCCGAAGTCCAAGAAGATTTAACTAGAAGATCTCCCAGAAGGATGTGAAGACTCTAATGGAAGTCAGAAAAAGATAGAGACCCTTGACGTTGAACATCTGTGGGAGATGTGCTAATCTGCATGCATGATGCTGATACTTACAAGAAGATGTCATGGTGAAAGATCATCACAAAGGTAAATCTGATTTGAAGTGTTTAGTGATTATTTTTGAACTAACATCTGGTTGGGCTTATGTAGGACTGTCAAAGGAAACCTCTGTGAATGACTTCCAAGCAGCCCATCTAGAAGGATGTAATGTCCTTCCGAGAAATATGGTATGAAAGCAGTATGACATGAAACAAAGCCAAATGGAAAATCTGATGGATCACTTTCTAATGAGTTAAGGACATGACTAACTCATGGATAAAAGTGATGGATGATCTGTGCCCTATATATAGAAGTTCCCAAAAGTTGAAGACTCCTTAAAGAAATTCATGCCATCGAAGAAAGGAGCTCTTCATGTACTTGATTTTTTTAGGATCTCCACCCAAAGAGCTGTTATAGATCCCTGGTTAAGAGGGAACCTGACAAGAAGTTTCTTACTTGGAAGAAACTCAGAAATTCCTAAGCCCGAAGCTTAGTTACATTCCTCTGTGATGGGAATGAGCACATTACTTTAATGGAATAGGACCTCTTGGTATAAGAAGGAGCGATAGACATGTTGTTTTGTGCTTCACCTGAGAAGACAAAATGGAGGATTGTATAATCATTTGGCATCTGATGCTCTTGTGGGATGAGATAGGGAATCCCATGAAAGAGTAGTCATGGAGGACCAATATTCTTTTGGGGACTGGGGAGTCCCCAAAACACAAATTCTTCTATTAGAGATTCCAACACAAATTCTTCTATTCTTTTGGGGTCTTGGTCTTGGTATTCGTCAATTGGAGTCTCTAATAGAAGAACTTGTGCGGGTTTTCCTCTCAAAGAATGAGAGGTTTTGGCCCTGGCTCATAGCCTACATGTTGTGTCTCTTGTCTATTTATGTTCATGCATTGGTTATTGTTTGATGAAGAAGAACATTAATAATCTAACGTGAAGAAAATACTAATCTAAAGAAGTAAAAAGCAGTCACTAATGAAAGAGAAATCCCCTTATGCTAATGCCCTAGATCTCTCAATCGGTGGCACCTCGTCGGCTCTCTGATTGCAACCCTCGCATCTTTCACTCCACGTCCAATCTATTGGTCAGTAGTGCATCCAATCCTCTCCATTCCTTGCCTCGACGATTTGTCTCCATGCCCTAGCTTGAAAATCCTTGAGATTACTCATGATTTCCCAGGCGTTGTTGTTTGTCGAGGGCTCACGATTCAATCATCAATTCTAGGGAAAATTGGCCTGAGAAGAACCGAGCAATTCACGATCGAGCGATATTTTTCGTCAGCCTGCACCATCGAGGGTTTCAAGCATTGGGTTAATTGTAGGTGACAGTTTTGGGTTTTGGGTCATTTAATGGAGGGGTTCCTCCATTAACCCTCAGGGACCAAGGACAAATTTATAGCCCCATAGATATTGCCACGGAGCGAGATTTCTCATTTTTGACATCTCAAGTTAAGAGTTATCTGCGGAGCATAGTAATTATTGAAAATGAAAACAAACAGCTCCATTAAGAGGTATTAAGTCTCAAACAGTTGATCTCACTCAAACAATTGATCTCATAAATGAAAAAATCGGAAGACATACACTTGCAACAACCAATTACGGACTCGCCCACATTCCAAACAAAGATCTTGAACATCAAAAATCTGCAAGATGAGATGAGGTCACAACAAGCCTTCTTAAACAAGAGACAAAAATCCAATGGCAGAAACTTAATTCTTGGGTTGAAGTGGTCCAGAGAAGTGAACAACGCCTCCCTCCCCCCCCCGCCCCCCGCGACACCACTTACCTTAGTTGAAGGTATGATACAAGCAAAATGAATGAGAAACACGTTCATTAAGCTCAGGAGCTTAACCTTACAAGTACATGAGTTCCCCCCTATGTTAGCTCCTTTTGACCCCCTACAAATAGGTACCTCTTTCCTTCATGACACTTTCGATCTAAAGGACACCACTCTTGATTGGGCATGGATGGCCTGCAACTCTACACACTTCCTCGCTATCAATCACTAAGGGATCGACTCATAGCCCTTAGAGCCAAGAGAAGTCTGACATCGCTCCCACCCACAAAATATCTTACTCGATGCTGACCTCACCAAAACTCAGTGGGTGTAACTGTAGTTATCTAAAGACTAGACCATAGTTGCGCAGAAGGAAGGGAAGAGGGGAGTAATTCAAGATCTCAAAGCCTTCATCAGTGATTTAGCTCCTTCAAGATACTCTCGCCATTGGACCAAATGACAGTCTCATTTAGCTAAGGGGTGGGTTAGGGGGGAGTTGGTCCACCATATCCACTAGAAACTGTAAGAGTAATGGTGCCTCTTGGTCTTCACCAAATACACTTTGTCATGTGATCAAGTCTCGAGACCTCCTTTTCCTCACAAAGACACATGCGAGCCCCATGTGGACACCACCCAAGATCCATGGGTATCACTAGGTGTGGTATTGCCAACAAGAGACAAGATCCAACAGCATCAGAGGATCCAAGGGAGTACTTGTCTTATATGAAATTCACTCCAAAGAAAGGTCACTTTGTTTTCATCAAATAAACATCCCAAGTTTTTGTGGGTCTGATTCTATTGACACATCTCCCTTCTCCAAGACAGTCATATTGCAATTTGCTACTTTCCTCCAACCTCATCACACTATGCACTTCACATAGAGTCCAAGGGTGATCCTTCCTTGATCTTTACATAGATATCTCCCACTATGCCACTCTTGTTGATGTCATTCTTCTATGTGACCACAACGCTTGAACCAGAAGCCCCCAAGTTGCCCTACATGATAGAGCAGAGGACGCACTTTGCCTCCAAGAGTTGGAACCAAAATATGTGGGCCTTCATACGAGTTCGCAGGACAATGATGGGCCCCTCACAAGTTATGGGAGACATCACTTTCAACCAGGTTAATCCCATGGCTTATTAATCCCGCATATCCACTACTTCTCAACCTCTCGTCTCCTAGTCGCAAACAACGCCGTCATCACTTTATCAAACACTACCTCCTCTCCCTCTCTCCCCACCCCCGAATCCACCCTGCCAACAGTTGGAAATGTACCTAGTTTCGGTCTTCATAATTGTTATTGTACGCATTTCAATATGTATCTTATGTAACAAACAAAAGAAGAAAAGAAAAAGTTTTTATTGTTAAGCATGGGTTTCATGCTCTTTATTGATGCTCTGCTAGGTAAAAGCATGTTCTTTGTGCTTCTAGGGTTTGTTAGGTTATAGGATTTATTGTCATGAGTTCAGAGCAGTGTTGCAAACATCTCAATAACATCCTGCTTTTATCTCGAAATCACGATTTTTTGGCCTAGCCGATGTTTGCCGATTTTTATAGATATTTTTATGGTATCTTAATTTTGCCGATGTTTGTCGATTTTTACTAATATTTTCCCGATTTTTACGATTTTTTGGTTTTCGAACCCTTGTCGATTATATCCCGATGCCGATGTTCGCAACATTGGTTCAGAGAGTCAACATCATGTTTATAAGACCCTTCCGAGCAAGATGTACCTCGTAAAAGAATTTATTTTGAGTCTAGAAAGCCTTAAAGCCTCCTAGTCCAAGTCGGCCCTAGAAGAGACAAGTCGGCCCAAAGAGGGTATTTGACCCACATAGAAAGGTATAAATAGAAGCAATTCGACCTCATTCACTCACCAATTCAATCTGCAATCAAGGAAGTTCAATCTCAAGTGCAAGGTTGAGGGAGAAGGACAAGAAAGGCAAGGAAGAAGAGAACAACGGGTGGAAGAGAAGAAAATCGAAGTTTTACCCTAGTTTTCTCTCGCATGTGCGAAGTTGCAGAGTCGTTGCAGGGGTCAAAGTTGCAGGGGCCGAGATTTCTGAAGTAGTGAAGCTACAAGTCCAAAATTTTGTCACTGTGGTCCGAAATTTTGTAGTTGGGGGCCAAAATTCTGAATCTGAGGCAGTTCTGGAAGGGGTTGTCTCTGGTTGACTTGATGTGACTATGAACTAATTGGAAATTCATCTTGAAGGGTTGACTTGCTGCTAAAAGGAAGTTGTGATCTAGGGTTTTGGGTCCTATTGGTCTCATTTGAAGCAGATTCTATAAGAAGAGAAGGGTTTTTTGGGTTTTCCCCTTGGAGGGGGTTTGCCCTGACTTGGAGCCTAATATTTGTGTTCATTGTTTTTATTGTTTTTTATCTTGCTATTTATTTGATGAAAAGATCTAATATCGAAACACAAGAAGATAATTAAATTTCACAAGCAAGTATTAAGGAATAAGGAAAATCTGAATTAATAGCTGCCACATTGCATTTTCCAACATGGTATTAGAGCAAAGTTGAACAGGAAGGCAGTCGGAAGAACCATCTTATGGACATAAAAAGGAGAGTTTGGTTGAAGAATTAGGGTTTCTGCAACTACAAGGGAGGTCGAAGTTGCAAGGTCTAAATTGCAGAGGATCAAGTTACAGTATCAAGTTGTTAGAAGAGCATATATTATGTTTTGACCTCATTGATCTTTGAGGGATTTGTCTCGCTCAAAGAAGGAAAACCATTAAAGGATTGTCTTAGGGTTTTTGCAGCAGTTAGAAGATCGAAGGTGCAGATCAAAGTTGCACGTTCAAAACTAAGATTGGAAGGTGTAGCTGATATCTAACCTACTTGGAAGGGCATCTTTCTAGGACACCATTTAAGTCTTTTTTAAGATCTTGAAAACCACAAGATAGTTGCAGACATCATCAAAGAAGCGAAGATTCTTGATTGACAAGTAAGTATCACATTGTTGCTCTATGTCTAAATCTAAAGGTATCATGGGTTCTTTCTGCGAGGAAAGAAATAAGCTTGTTGGCTCAGCAAATTACCTAGCATGGAAGAAAAGAATAAACTTGGCACTTACAGGACATGAAGTAATGAAATATGTCCTCGATGAAGTTACTGAACCTAGCAAAGACAGGACTGAGGAACTAGCAAAATATAAGAAAGGGGAAGTAAGGGCACAAAGGATCAATCTCGAATCCACTAAGGATCATCTAGTTCCCTTTGTTGCTAATTTAAAGACTTCTAAGGCTATATATGATAAGCTAGTGAATTTGTACTCTATAAGTACATTAGGACAAAAGATGTCTTTGAGGAATAAGCTATATAAAATGAAGAAATCAAACGATGAGGAGATGGCCTCTTTTCTAATGAAGATCTCTAAAATAAGAGATCAGTTGCAGGGGCATGAGGATACAATTTCGGATTCTGAAATGACCATATGTGTACTAAATGCTTTGCCACCAAAATGGAGCAGTTTTGCAACAAGCATCTACTCTAAGAAAGATTCAACTCCTTTTGATGAGTTATGGGCTCCGTGCATCCTAGAAGAGACTAGGATCAATGAAAAGGATGATATCGAATCTAATGAGCAGTCTCAAGGCTTCATTGTGAAAACCAAGAGGCTGAAGAAGGGAAAGATTGGAAAGTCCAAGAAGAGGCAAGACATGTCCAAGGTGCAATGCTTTGGATGCAATGAATTTGGACACTTTATGAGGGACTGTCCAAACAAGAAAAACAACAAAAGAAAGGAAAGAAGTGAAGCTCACACAGCTAAGGAGATGGGAAAACCTGAGAAGAAGTCGAAGAAAGAAGATGTTAAAGATCTTTACTATTAACGAAGGCATCCTCCCTGTCAGGTTCTCTAGGAAGTTAGTCCTTCCTTTGGAATAGCTTGCATTGTTGTTTAAGAGAAACTCGGTTTTGTAAATACGTAGGATCATGATAGAAGCATGTGATAGTAGTGTATATAGAGTATACTTGATTAAGTTGCTTTGTAGGAATCATCTAGCCTTTCAAGATTGAGATGGTTGGACCATTTTGCATATTAGTGTTCATCTAGGCATTCTAACATAATGTTAGAGGTAGTCATTTTGCTAAGATGGATCATTATGATCTTGGAAGAACCATCATTTTTAAAAGATTCTTGGGAAAGGGATTTTGACAAAGATTAGTATACATTCCATATAGTATGGAAACAATACTCTTAAGGGATAAAGGAATGCAATCGGTCAAGTTGCAGGCTCATTATAGGACATGTAGCTAGATGATGAAATAAGAGCATAGGAATGCATATTGAAAGTAACTCTTGGATAAGATTCATATGTACAGAATCTTGGAATATGCTTAATATGATTATGTGATGAATTTCACTTACTCAAGGTTGAATAAAAAATCAAAACTTTCTCTACGTTATGTAGAATAATGATTAACATCTAGTATAGCCTCCGAAAGAAAATTTGTAACTTGGTAATCAAGTTTGATCCGTGGGCACTCTAATGCGTGAAGGAAGGTTTGTGTGGAGATGAACCATGAAGATGTTGATGTTGTGATGAGAAGGACATCATGATGAGGTAACTCTCAAATTTTTGTCATTGGTTATTGTTAATTTTAGGTATGTTCTATGCTGATAGCAAATTTACTTCAATTTTCCATATTAGCTCAATATCAATTCCAGATTAGCAATCACATTTAGCATGATAGTAAAATGCAAATAGAACATAAACATAAATCGCAGAAAGACAAGCCAAGACAAGAGGACACAAGATGTGGCGCCAACCAGGGACAAACCCAAATGTGGGGAAACCCTTGATCAATTCTTCGTATATGTTCTTCAATAGTTCGACAGAGAGAGAGAGAGAGAGAGAGTACATATACATCAGAAGTCAACATTTTGACTTGTCATAATAAGAGCAGAGATCTTCTCTAAGAAGATGACACATGAGGTAGAGGTGATTCCATCACCTTGTTGTACCTATCACTGTGTTGCACCATCATACCATGTCCATCATCACTGCACCGCACCATCACTGAGTTGTACCTCATCATGTTGTACCCAACATACTGCTCTTCATCATCATGTTGCACTATGCATCACTGTGCTGCACCACTCTCACTGTGCACTATGCTGCACCTATTCACTGTTGTACCCCATCATTGTGCACTATGCTGCACCTATTCACTGTTGTAGCCATCAGTGTGCACTATGCTGCACCAATGACTATTGTACCCATCACTGTGCACTATGCTGCACCCATCACACATGTTGCATCCTTCA
>APFE031082718.1:17632-63871 GCA_000404065.3 Pinus taeda | reverse complement strand
TTAAGGTCACGGCCAAGCCAGACACCAAATTGGTGTATGAGACCCCCTTGTTTGTGGGATAAGGGACCCACCTCCACGGAGTGATTTGACTACTAAGTATATGAAGTCATACATACTCTACCCCCCTCTGGTTTTGAACCTGTGACCTCTTAGGAGGAAACACAGGCTCTTAACCATTAGGCCAACTAAAGTTGTACTAAAACTCAATTGTCTATTAGTATTATTATTATTATTATCTAATTTTAAGGTCATAGCTAAGCCAGACACCAAATTGGTCTATGAGACCCCCTTGTTTGTGGGACAAGGGACCCACCTTCGCGCAGCAATTTGACTGCTAAGTCTATGAAGGTATGCATACTCTACCCCGCTCTGGTTTTGAACCTGTGACATGTGTTTTAAGATATAAAAAACAATGTTGGGGTGGATCTACTTTGAGCTAGAGATTTATCCTCCTCCTTAAGAGCCGAAATTAAAAACAAATTTTGTATTATAGATTCATTGTAATATGCAATAGAAATCAGTGAATTTTATACATGTCTTTATTTTTCCTTTGTTGTTTCATTCATGTGTTCTCGTAAATCCAAGAGTGTAGACTGCCACATTTAAAAGAATGATTAGTTAAAAATGACATTAATCTGATCAAGAGACTAGTAAATGGTGATGGTGAAGGGAACAATGCATAAGAAGTCTATAGTTTTGTATTTTGATGGAATCAAAGTTAGCGTAGAATGAAACACACATATACGAAACAAGGAGAATTGGATATATGGAGAATAACACAATTCTTCTCTCTATTAAACACGCATAGCGTGAAATTTCCACAAATGCAACCAATTGGATATTTATCTTCTAACTGTTAGCAATTTATTTGTCTACTGAATTATTATTCAACAAATAACGATAATTTCACTATTTCATTCTTCACAATATAAATACATTGCGGAATGTAAAATTAGAACTGAGGAATAGATGCACATACACATAAAATTGACACCGTTATTTTTGGACAAATGTCCTTGGAAAAAACCCGAAGGGAAAACCAGTGCATCAAATGGAGGTTTTATTATAATTCAAGAGCACAATAATTTGCTTGCCTCTTACTGGCAAAGCTTTGGCTAATACTGGGAAAATAATCCAAAAGACACCCTTGTCTCCCTCTGCAACCAAACTGGCCTTCTCTGGCAAATTCACACTTCTCCTATTGCTCGCTCTGCAGTCCAGACTCCAAAAATGCGCATCGCCTGCGCAAATAAAATCGTACATCCCCGAAAATACCTAAAGGCAAATCGTTTAGCCTCCCTTTGCCTCTAAAACCCACTCGCTTTGCCATTGGGACACTGATCCGGCAACTGGGAACTGAAACATTGCTCCTCCGACAACTTGCACTAGGTAAACTGGCTAACTCGCACTACTATATTTGGCCTCCTTTGCAAATGAATTTGGCCACATCTTTCCTATCCCTTGGAAACTGGAAAATGCTAAGGAAAATTCCTTCGAACTCCTGCTCTCAAATCTCTGTTGATCCCTCGCTCCAATGCTTTCCCTTGCTTCAACTATGCCCTTGCTTAATACTTGCAACTGGGTAGTCAAACTGCTCAACTCATAAACTCTGTCTTCTCCAATCCCTTCAACCTGCCCTTATAATCTCTCTTTAGAGTCTCAACGGCCACGATTACATCTCAACTGATGGCTAAGAACAATTTGACTTCATCAATAGAAGCCTCTAGAGAAAAATCAAACTTCCTTAATTAATTCCCTTTAATTAACCACTTTTTCTAAGTTAGACTTAGGAAATATTTGAATTATTGGCTAATTAATTTAATTAAGGTGTCTCCAAGTCTTTTCTCACGAAACCTTTTTTTGTTTTGGAGATCTCGTGTTCCTTAGCCTCTTAGACACAAACTGAAACTAGAACACCTATCCGCTGCTACCATATCCAAAAACTAACACTCCCTCTTAGCGAGGAAGGTGTTCTCCACTATACCCATCTATTCTCTAAAGTAAATGACCTTTGCCCTCCCTAGGGTCTTCGTGAGTATATCAGCCACCTATTGATCTGTGGGAACATGTTGTAGCCGAATTGATCCACGTTGCTGGTGTCTGACATCTGTGCTACCTCCTTCCTTCACATCTTCAACCTAATATGAATCCTTGTCATTGGAAATCACTGTGAAGAAAATACTCTGGTTGTCACTATCCACCATGCTAGTGTGCATACTCTTATCTCACGTTGTCGATGCCTCTATGTTGAAGTCATCACTGCACCTGTATGTATTGATCTCTCAGAACCTAGAGATCAAGCTTTCATAGAGTCGATCCCTCTAAGTCTCAAACTCTCACTAATCTATTGTGTCACTGCAATTGGCTTTGCAACTGTCCCTTAAGTCTCTGACTATGCCTCCCTGGCTCTATACTGTCTCTCAAGTATCTGACTATGCCTTGTTGACCTTTCGATCCTCCTGCTACTACAACTCTTGTGCTCCCATAGCAAAGGTAATAATCCAATTGGGAACACACAACAACTAGATATGATCTACTGATCAAGCCCTTCTTTGCTAGACCTAGACCTCCTTGCTGCTCCTCCCTACGACCCTGCCTAATCTGACATATTGTGTTAGCTTTTGTAGCATCGAAGGTGTTCTAGTCTCGAAACTTTGTGGAGAGGCTAAAATACGAGAGTTCTCCATATCCCAGATATCATTTCTGGAAATTCCACCTAGAAGTGTCTCAATTAGATTATTAGCCTATTTTTTAATGTTTCTTAAGTCTAAACTTAAGAAAACGGGTTAATTAATCATAATTAATTGAGATAAGGAGTGAATCATCTAGAAACTCACATGAATCGATCTAGATATGATCTCAACCATCGATTATGTTTTAATCTTGGCCGTTGGAATCCCAACTAGAGATCGATGGGTAGATGGAGAACACACTAGTGTAGAGACTCAGTTGCCTAGGCAGTTCAATTTTCTCAGTAGCAGAGATCTAGCATAGGAGATTGAGCCAGAGGGTGAGTAACAGGTGGTAGAGGAGGTCGGCAACATTTCCAAAGGAAGTTTTCCAGTTTCGGAAGGGGCAATGAGAGGGAGTGTGAGTTTGCCCAGAGGGACTACGCAAGGACTACGTAGGCAGGAGCAAAGCGGTTCGATCTAGCTAGAGGAGCAGTCGATTCAGTAGATGGTGGTTGGGATTTTTATCGAGAGGACCAGTGAATCAATTCTAGGCTGAGAGGAGTAGAGCTGCAAATTTCAAGAGCTTCCAGAGGCAACAACAGCAAGGCTTGCGCAAACACTGCACAAAGGCTGACGCAGAAGGAATTACGAATTATAGAGGGGCCATTTTCGAGAGCTAAAATCAGCTGTGGGGTGAGGGAAAATCTTCACAAGAATTTTGCCAATGACTCTCTCAGATTGGATTGTCAATTTGACATCTAAATTATTGTACTCAGATTTGTTGTTGATAAATAATAATAAAACCCTCACCTATTGCACCGGTTTTCCCAAATTGGGTTTTTTCGGGGATAACTGTCAAAAATAATAGTGTCAAAATTTTTGTGCGTGCTAGAATTTCTCAGTTTCCAGCAATTTATTTTCCGCCGCATTTTTATGGTGAAAATTGCAATTGTGATTTTATTCATTGTTTGTCGTAGCAAATAAACTGCATAATTAAATTTAAAGTTAGAAAAATAATTTCCAGTTGTTGCAATAGTTAAACTTTTCACATGGTATCAAAGCGTGATTGATCAGACGGGAAGCTCAAAGGCAGAAGAAGAAAATTTCATTGTTCAGCGGGGGCAACAGGCTGAAGATTTCTAGTGTTGCGCAGTGCCTAGCCAGGCATGCCGAGGTTCTTAGGGAAGTACAATTTTTCAGTGCAGAGTGGCAGAAAAATTTTACTTTCCAAATTGAGTAATTCCAGCAGGTAGAGGGAGCAACCGCAGCTTAGATATTCGCTGAGCAGATTCCTTGGTTGGACACACAAGGTTTTGTAACAGATTGCTAGAGCAAAATCCGTGTCGGGTGGACGAGAAATAGCACATTGAAGAATTCTCCAGTATGGCCATGGATCGATTTGATATTCATGGAACTTCAAAATTGTGTTCCAGGTTGGACGACAAATTTACTTGCCTATCAGGCTCAGCTTCACAGGGTGTATGGTATATAGACAGTATAGACAGTGGAGCGTCAACTCACATGACAAGGGTTAGAAAATATTTCTCTAGCTACAATGAGGAGCAGATGGATTTCCAGATTATGATGGGAAACAGAACAAAATGTACTCTAGTAGGGAGAGGTACCATCGGTTTTCAAAGGGAGTTAGGAGCAAGTATCAATGCTACAGATGTACTGCATGTGCCAGGATTGAGTATGAACTTGATTTCATTATCACGGCTACAGGATAAGGGATACGATGTCCACTTCATAGGGAAAAAGGTATTTGTTAAACCAATGTTGCGAACATTGGCATTGGGATATAATCGGCAAGGGTCCAAAAAACCAAAAATTTGTAAATCGCGAAAATATCGTTAATAATCGGAAAACATCGGCAAAATTAAGATACATAAAAATATCTATAAAAATCGGCTAGGCCAAAAAATCGTGATTTCGAGATAAAATCGGGATGTTATCAAGATGTTCACAACACTGTCTTAAACACCCAAGCTGGAAGAGGGTAAGACAGATTGGAGTTCGAAGCAACAGGTTATACAGGTTGCAAGCTCGATTCTCCAATGGCATTGATAGGCAGTGACAGTAGCAGTGGGAAGGAACTTAATGATCTATGGCATAGGAGAATGGGACATTTACATCATGGAGCACTCAAGATGCTCAGAGAAACAATAATAGGGAATCCAGAACTTGTCACAGAACACGATGATGTGTACAGAGGATGCATACTAGGGAAATACGCTAAGGTAGCATTCCTAAGAAGTGACAGCAGAGCAGAGGGCGTGTTAGGACTTATACACTCAGATATTTGTGGCCCGATGTCCACTAGAGCACTCATTGGGGCCGAATATTTTGTCACCTTAATTGATGACCATTCCAGGAAAACCTAGATCTACTTCTTGAAGACCAAGGATGACGTCTTAGATCGCTTTAGGGAATTTAAGGCTCTCGTAGAGAATGCGATTGGGAAAAAGATCAAGGTGCTTCGCTCAGATAATGGTAGAGAGTATATTAATAAAAACTTCACAGATTTTTGTGCTAAGGAAGGCATCATAAGAGAGTGGACAGCTCCATACAGTCCACAGCAGAATGGAGTAGCGGAGCGGAAAAACAAAGCTATAGTCGAGGCTGCAAAAGTGATGTTATATGACCAGGATTTGCCTAGGTTTCTATGGGCAGAGGCATGTAACACAGCAATGTATATTCAAAACAGGCCGCCTCATAGCATTCGGGAAGAAAACGCCAGGAGTCTTCATAGGGAAGAAGCTGGAAGTTAGTCACTTCAGGATCTTCGGCAGCATTGCTTATTGTCATGTGCTAGATGAGAAGCGCACCAAATTGGGTCAGATTACAGAGAAGGGGTTTCTTGTTGGGTATAGCGAAACCTCAAAGGCATACAAGGTCTACATTCCTAGCAATAGGAAGATTGTAGTAAGACGGGACGTAAAATTCATGGAGGACCGAGCCTTCAAGAGATCTCGTGAGATGCCTGCAAGTGATCAAAATCAGCCAACAAAAGCTCCATTGGTCCAGCAGCAGGGGCAACCAGTAGAACAGTCACAGGGATCTAGTACAGTAACTAGTACCAGCATTTCCTCAAGTACAGGAGATCTAGTGACTTCATAGAAAACGAAGCAGTAGACACAAGATGAGGAGCTGGTTGAACCTCCCACCACTAATGGTCGAGCCAACAGAGAGGTTCATCAAACATTGAGAGATGCAGGGGATTTTATTGGAACTCCTAGGACCGACAAGCTTGAGCACTAACAAACTCACAAGTACCAAGCATTAGTAGCTCAGGTTGCAGAACCTTCCGATTTTCAAGAAGTTGCACAGCTTCAGGTGTGGGTACATGCCATGGTGGAAGAATACACCTCTATCATGACAAATGATGTTTGGGAGGTGGTGCCAAGGCCTGAGGGCATGTCAGTTGTAAGTTCTGGTTGGATCTACAAGATCAATACGTTGCAAACAGCGGAGTGGAGAAGTACAAGGCTAGATTCGTGGCAAAGGGGTATGCACAGTAAAAAGGGATAGATTATGAGGAGACCTTCGCCCCAGTTGCCAGATATACTTCTATCTGGTCAATTATATCCCTAGTAGCTCAAATGGGATCGCAAATTCACCATGTGGACGTCAAGATGACATTCTTGAACGCGCTGATAAAGGAAGAAGTGTACATAGAACAGCCAGAGGGCTTTGAGACTCATGAGAGGCGCACTCATGTGTGCAGGCTGAAGAAAGCTCTAAATGAGCTCAAGCAGGCTCCCAAGGCACGGTATGGTCAGATTGACAATTTTTTTAATGAGGTGATAGAAGAGGAAGTGTACATAGAACAGCCAGAGGGCTTCGAGACTCATGAGAGGCGCACTCATGTGTGTAGACTGAAGAAAGCTCTATAAGAGCTCAAGCAGGCTCCTAAGGCACAGTATGGTCAGATTGACAGCTACTTCCAGCATATGGGATTCGTCAAGAGTGACACAGATCCCAACCTTTACTATTTGATGGTAGAGGATGAGCCACTCTTCCTAGTATTGTATGTGGATGATCTCTTCCTGACAGGGTCATTGAGGCTCATAAAGGACTGCAAGAGGAACCCAGCAGCAAAGTTTGATATGAAGGACTTGGGGTTGATGCACTGTTTCCTAGGACTGGAAGTGTGGCAAAAGGAAGGGGAGATCTTCCTTGGTCAAGGAAGATATGCTACAGATATTCTGAAGAGGTCCAGAATGCAAGATTGTATACCCATGTCTACGCCCATGATCACCAACTGGAAAAAGATTGATGCGTTAGACGACAAGGATGTGGACCCCACCTTGTATAGACAGCTCATCGATTATCTCATGTATCTAAACAACATTCGGCCAGATATATTCTTCACAGTCAATAGCCTCAATCAGTTTATGGTGGAACCGAAGAGGATACATTGGGCAGCAGCAAGGCACATTTTGAGGTATGTGTGTGGCACAATTGAGTATGGGTTGAAATATACCCAAAGAGATGATGTCAGACTATGTGGGTTCACAGATGCAGATTGGGCAAGCAGTTTAGTGGAAAGGAAAAGTACCTCTAGGTAATGCTCTCTTGGTGCAGCAGGAAGCAGAAGTCAATAGCACTGAGCTTTGCAGAAGCAGAGTATATGGCAATGAGCACAGCTACGTGCGAAGCTATATGGATCTGGAAGTTGCTAGTAAGCTTGTTCAGGCAAAGGATGGAAGCGACTAGTGTCTACTATGATAATCACAGTTGCATCAAGCTCTATGAGAATCCAATGTTTCATGACATGTTGAAACACATAGATATTTGGTGTCATTTCATCAAAGATTGTGTGCAATGTGGAGCTGTCCAACTACAGTATGTTCCCACAAATGAGCAGGTTGCAGACATACTCACGAAAGCTCTAGGGAAAGCTAAGTTTGTTTATTTCAAAGAACAAATGGGTATGGTGGAGAAGTCGTTTCAGTAGCAGAGATAGAATCTTTCCGATGCTTCTCAGTTGCAGTAGTTGTAGTAGCAACAGCAATAGATGAGGAGTTGTAGTGCAGATGCAGAGTTGGCAACAGTATAGCGGTGTTAGCAGCAGCACGGATGCAGCATCAAAATTATGTAGTTGTTGGTAGGTAGTGGCTGGCAGTCATAGTGGCTAAACATCAGCGGCGTGACAGAGGGTGGCATAGAGACAGGGTGTTGTCGTAGAACATGCCGCCCTAGAGAGAACACCTTCTTCGCTAAGAGGGAGTGTTAATTTTTGTAGCATCGGAGGTGTTCTAGTCTCGAAACTTTATGGAGAGGCTAAAACACAGGAGTTCTCCATAACCCAGAAATCGTTTCTAGAAATTCCACCTAGAAGTGTCTCAATTAGATTATTAACCTTTTTTTTTAATGTTTCCTAAGTCTAAACTTAGAAAAACTGGTTAATCAATCAAAATTAATTGAGATAAGGTGTGAATCATCTAGAAACTCACACGGATCGATCCAGACATGATCTCAACCATCCATTATGTTTTAATCTTGGTTGTTGAAGTCCTAACTAGAGATTATAAGAGGAGGTCGATGGGTAGATGGAGAACACACCAGTGCAGATACTCAATTGCCCAAGCAGTTTGATTTTTTCAGTAGCAGAGATCTAGCAGAGGAGATTGAGCCAGAGGGTGAGCAACACATGGTAGCGAAGGTCAGCAGCATTTTCGAAGGAAGTTTTCTAGTTCCGGAAGAGGCTGTGAGAGGGAGTGTGAGTTTGCCTATAGGGACTGCGAAAGGACTACACAGGCAATAGTAGGGCAATTCAATCTAGCTAGAGGAGCAGTCGATTCAGTAACTGGTGGTCAGAATTTTTATCAAGAGGATCAGTGAATCAATTCCAAAGCCAGAGAGAAGCAGAGCTACAGATTTCGAGAGCTTCCAGAGGCTGACGCAAAAGGAATTACAAATTGCAAAGGGGCTATTTTCGGGAGTTGAAATCAACTCAGGGGTGAGGAATAATCCTCACGGGAATTTTTCCAGTGATTCTCTTAGATTGGATTGTCAATTTGACATCCAAATTATTCTACTCAAATTTTCTACTGAAGAATAATAATAAAATGTTAAAATTGGCAACTAGGGCCAAACTCCATGTGAGTCATCTTATTTATGGCAACTGATATTTTTCTTGGATTCCTCTTGTCGAGAGGTGTAGGATTGATCTAACAATCATCTGATTCCACATGTATTCATGGAGATATAAATTTATTTGTATTTCTTGACAATTTGTCAAGGTTGGCCAACATGTAAAATAGTGTTGCACACACCCAGCTAAACCTCAACGTGGAATATAAATAGAGGAGACCTTGAGGCATTAGAGCACTCATCTCATCCTCTCATCTCTTCCTTGTCTCTTGGGTCTACGAAGGAAGAAGGACGCAGCTCTCACGTGGGAAAGAGGACGCAGCTAGGACAACATTAGAGGAGGACGCAGTTAGGGCAGCAAGGACGCAGGAGGTACAAGAATCTTGTTTGGGTTGATTTAGGCCTGCGTTGACTAGCATATTGCCTCCTTTGACTGCAGCTTTGTATGGGCAGCCTCTCCTAGGCTAGACGAAGTGTTGGACAAGTCTGCGTTGACTGTTTGAGAGCACATTTATGACAACGTTGATTGGTTAGGGCTGGTTGCAGTTTGTTGTAGCATTCACTACAAGTTTGTATTCATGGAGATATAAATTTATTTGTATTTCTTGACAATTTGTCAAGGTCGGCCAACATGTAAAATAGTGTTGCACACACCCAGCTAAACCTCAACGTGGAATATAAATAGAGGAGACCTTGAGGCATTAGAGCACTCATCTCATCCTCTCATCTCTTCCTTGTCTCTTGGGTCTATGAAGGAAGAAGGACACAGCTCTCAGGTGGGAAAGAGGACGCAGCTAGGACAACATTAGAGGAGGACACAGTTAGGGCAGCAAGGACGCAGGAGGTACAAGAATCTTGTTTGGGGTGATTTAGGCCTGCATATTGCCTCCTTTGACTGCGGCTTTGTATGGGCAGCCTCTCCTAGGGTAGACGAAGTGTTGGACAAGTC
The DNA here is from genome assembly GCA_000404065.3 of Pinus taeda. Lineage (NCBI taxonomy): Eukaryota > Viridiplantae > Streptophyta > Pinopsida > Pinales > Pinaceae > Pinus > Pinus taeda. The sequence goes on along the minus strand of APFE031082718.1, from coordinate 54,151 downwards.
TGTGTTGACTGTTTGAGGGCACATTTATTACAGCATTGACTGGTTAGGGTTGGCTGCAATTTGTTGTAGCATTCACTACTAATTTGACCATCTTACTTTGACTGTTTTAGGTTGCCATTAATGCTGTTGGAGATCGAGTCCTCCTAGGTTGTCTTGGAGACATTTTGGGAGTTGATTGATCACCTTTGCTATTGTTGTTCAAGGGTTTCATAATTGCTATTGTCAATCACAGATTTGTGATATTGTACTATCTCTCTCTCTCTCTGCTGAATTACTGAAGAATATAGAAGAATTGATCGAAGGGTTTTCCCACATTGGGGTTTGTCCCTGGCTAGCGCCACATCTGGTGTCTCTTGTCTTGGCTTGTCTTCTGTTGATTTCATTTATGTTCTATCAACATTTTACTTTATGTTAATGTAATTGCTATACTGAGAATTGACATTGGGCTAATAAGAAGAATTGAAGTAAATTGCTCTAAGCATAGAACATACCGTAATTTAACATGGAATTACTGAAGAATATAAAAGAATTAATCAAAGGGTTTTCCCACATTAGGGTTTGTCCCTGGCTAGCGCCACATCTGGTGTCTCTTGTATTGGCTTGTCTTCTGTTGATTTCATTTATGTTCTATCATCATTTTATTTTATGTTAATGTAATTGCTATACTGAGAATTGACATTGGGCTAATAAGAAGAATTGAAGTAAATTGCTCTAAGCATAGAACATACAGTAATTTAACATGGAATTAGAGCTGAGGTGAAGACAAAGCCCAAGCAAGAGCAATAGCAATCACCGAAGGCAGTTGGAAAAAATCAAAAGGCTTCATGGGTTCCTCAGCACACTTCCCCGCCGAAGACAAGCTCCGTGAGAAGTTTGACTATCACGGATGGAAGATGTCCCTTGATCTGTCATTGGAAGAGCACGAAGTGTTGGACTATGTGAGAGGCAGAATTATGGAGCCTCCATCAAATTCATCGGCTGCTACAAGGAACAAGTACACTAAGGGTGAAGTCAAAGCGAAGAAGATCGTTCGAGACTCTATTGACAAGCGTCTGGTGGCCTACGTTTCCAAGTTGAACACCTCCAAGGAGATATATGATAGACTGGTAAGCTTGTTTAAACTTAGTGATGCGAATCAAGTTTTGTTCCTCAAAATAAGCTGAAGGATATTAGGAAGGGCAAGGACGAGGATATTCAATCCTACTTCTAAAGGATCACTGAGATCAAGAATGATCTCCTATGGATTGGAGAAGTCATTGGTGACAGGGAACTAACTATCACTACTCTTGGAGGGCTCCCATCCGAATGGTATGTATTTAGAACCACTCTTCTCAACAATGATCAAACTCTGGGATTTGAGGAATTGATGGCGAGATGCATTCAAGAAGAGACAAGGATGGTAGAGCAAGAAATGCCTTCAAGCAAAGGCAACCCCACTGCTTTCTCCTCTCATGCTAAAAGGAGAAATAATTTTGGGTCTAAATTCAAAGGAAAGGCCAGATCGAAGAGTGGAAGAAAGGAGAGATGCTTCGGTTGCAATAAATTTGGCCACTATGCGAGGGAGTGTCCAAATAGGAAGGACACATCTCATGGCGATGATCAAAATCACTCTTGAGGCAACTCCAACCACAATCAAAGGCATGGCAGGTTCAATGGCAAAGGAAAAAGGAACGCGGGAAATCGAGGAAGTGGTCAACCCACCAAGAAAGCAAGGAACTCCAGGTATGAATCGAATGTTGTTCACAATAAGCAAGATGAATATTATCTAATATCGACCCTCTCCACTACCTCTCCTCCAGACTCGTTGGGCAATTGGCTTATTGATAGTGGTGCCTCAAGGCATTTCACTGGTTACAAGGAAGCTCTCTCTAATCTGATAGCGAAGGAGACAAACTTGGAGATTATTCTTGGAGACAATTCCCCCCATCCTGTGAAAGGTGTAGCGAATGTTACTCTTCAATTAAATCAGGGTAACACAATTCATTTGCAAGAAGTCTTAAATGTACCTGATCTCAAGAAGAACCTGGTGTCCATTTCGGCTATGGAAGACAAAGGCTACAAGGTGGCCTTCATCGATGGCAAGGTACATGTGTGGAAAAAGAATTTTAAAGATGCTTTCACTCTTGGGTTTCAAGTTGAATATTTATATCAAGTTGGAGGAAGTCCGTTGGGAGTCATGTCTTGCGACACAACTCTACAGTCTGAACTATGGCACCGGAGGTTTGCCCACCTTCATTATAAGGCTCTATCGATGTGAAACAGATGGTGACAGGGATGCCCAAATTTAAAGTAGAACATGAAGGTGTATGTCCAGGATGTGCCGAAAGAAAACTAAAAAGGGGACCATTCCCCTCAAGTCATAGCAAGACCTTCGACATTTTGTAGTTGGTTCACTCTGACATATTTGGTATGATGCTTATGAACTCTTTGGGAGGATATCTATATTATCTCACTTTTACAGATGATTATTCTCGCAAGACTTGGATATACTTCTTGAAAAAGAAGGATGAAGAGTTCTCCTGGTTCCATCACTTCAAAGCCTTGATCGAAAATCAAACCGAGAAGAGGATCAAGATCTTAAGGACTGATAATGGGACCAAGTATGAATCCAATGAGTTTCATGACTTTTGCAAAGAAGTTGGCATTAAGAGGGAGACCACAACACCATACACTCTTGAGCAGAATGGTGTGGCGGAAAGGAAGAATCATACGATTATGGAAGTTGTTCGTGCCATGCTCCACGATCAAAGACTTCCAAAGCTTCTATGGGCCGAAACTGCAAATACCGTCGTGTATGTTCAAAACCGATGCCCTCATCAAGCATTGGATTCCAAGACTCCCGAAGAGATGTTCACTAGTAAGAAACCCGATGTCTCTCATTTTAGAATTTTTGGAATTCCTGTATATTTTCATGTGCCGAAAGAGAAAGGAAGCAAATTGGGTGCATCTGGAAAGAAGGGAATCTTCGTGGGCTATAGCGAAACTTCTAAGGGCTATAGAATCTATGTGGTTGATCAAAGGGAAGTCAAGATAAGTCATGATTTCACCTTTGACGAAGACATGGCTCTTAGCAAGGTTGAAAATCTTCCTATTCTAAGGAAACACAAAGAAGCTGACACCAAGAAGCCGGATGAGAAGGAAGATGAGGCGATGCCCAAGGTGGAAGAACCTATGGATCCTATTGATCCCCCTATGCAAGAGCCTTCCTCTTCTAGGAAGAGGCCCTCCTGGCTTAGGGGGACACTTGATGATGCCGACGGACATATTGCACCCAGAGGGACTTCCTGTGAAAATAAGAAGTCGACCAGGTACCAAGGATACTTGACCATTATGAGCACCATCATTCAAAATGAGCCTTCATCGTTCGAAGAAGCCGTGAAGCATCAAGTATGGAAGGATGCTATGAATGAGGAATATGAGTCCATCATGAAGAATGATGTCTAGGAAGTGGTCCCCAAACCCCAGGGCAAAACAGTTGTCACCTCGAAGTGGCTTTACAAAATAAAGCATGGAGCCGATGGTAGTGCTGAAAAGTATAAGACTCGCTTTGTTACTCGAGGCTTCTCTCAAAAGGAAGGTGTAGATTATGACGAGATATATGCACCTGTTGCCTGATACACCCCATCCGCTCGATCATAGCCCTTGCTGCTTCGCAAGGATGGCACCTACATCAGATGGATGTCAAAACCGCGTTCTTGCATGGTTCGATTAAAGAAGAAGTCTATGTGGAACAACCCGAGGGGTTTGAGATTCATAATCAGGAATCTCACATATGCAGGTTGAAGAAAGCCCTCTATGGGTTGAAGCAAGCACCGTGAGCTTGGTATGAGAGGATCAATAGCTACTTGATGAAGTTGGGATTCACTAGGAGTGAAGCTGATCCAAACCTTTACTTTAAGGTTGAGGATGATAAGCCTCTCATACTGCTGTTGTATGTTGACAACCTCTTTCTAACAGGTGCAGATCCTCTCATTCACAAATGTAAGAGGGATTTGGCTTCCGAATTTGAGATGGACCTAGAACTGATGCACTATTTCCTAGGGCTGGAGGTCTGGCAAAAGCCAGGAGAAATTTTCCTGTATCAAGGAAAATACGTGGTAAAAATATTGGAGAGATTTGGTATGGTGGACTGCAAGCCCGTGACTACCCCGATGGAGCTTAACTTCTTTTGCAATCACCAAGTTGAGCCAATATATGGTTGAGCTTCATCACTCAGATTGGATTGGTGCCAAGAATCTTCTAAGATATCTTCGGGGCACAATCACTCATGGGTTGAGATACACTGTCGGAGACATGAGGCTACATGGATATTTCGATGCTGATTGGGCAGGCAGTGTGGTGGACCGAAAGAGCACTTCCGGGTGTTGTTTCTCCTTGGGTTCTGCCTCGATCTCCTAGATGAACAGGAAGCAGAAGTCGGTGGCTTTGATCACTGCTAAGGCAGAGTATATTGCTACGAGTATGGCCTCCTGTGAGGTTGTCTGGTTGAGGAAGCTCTTCAGTGAACTGTTTGGACACATGTTGGATACTACCGTGATCCTCTGCGACAACCCAAGTGGGATTCGTTTATCAGAGAATCTCGTATTTCATGATCGCTCCAAGCACATCGATATCAGGTACCACTTTATCAGGGATATGGTACAACGACGAGCAATAAGGCTCCATCATGTTGGGACAGATGAGCAGGTCGCTAACATTCTAACGAAGCCCCTAGGAAAGGTCAAATTCTTGACTTTCTAAGAACGATTAGGAGTCGTTGAGAGACCCTCTTATGAGGGTCCTGTATGATGCATACATTGAGCTGTAGGAGCTCCGGGGGGCTTGGGGTACTTCTTGGAGCAACGAGCGACCACAGGGTGACTCCCCCTCCCCTGGTGGTGCGTTGTGTACAGGGGGAATGGATCAGCCTTCCCATGTGATACCTCGTGGCGACATGTAGGCAGGATGAGTGGTTCATCTTTCTCCTACCGAGACATCCTACCCATGCAGTCTAGGACACATGGGAAGTACCTCTCATCTGGCCAATGAGTAGGGAAATGAGGATAGGGACCATAGTAGTATCAATGGATGCATCGTGTATCTACCGTACTCCCTATGCTAGGATGACATTCATCTGGGAACAAATGGAACTGACTTCGGGTCAGTAAGAGTGATATAACTCACTCTCTTTTGGAACTGATCTGGGATCAGTAAGAGTGGCATGTCACACTCTCTTCATTGGGACTGACTTCGGGTCAATAAGAGTGTTATTGAATACTCTCTTTTATCTGAGACTGACTTCGGGTCAGTAGAAGATGGTATGATACATTCTCGATCATTTCTTCTTCTTCATAGTTCACCAGAGCAGAGCAGAACAGAGCAGAGCAGAGCAGGGCAGGGTAGTGCATTTGATGGCTGAGATAGTACCGACAAACAAATGGATTAGCAGATGGAGTTCTCCCTAGTTGAGAGGGAGTGTTAAAATTGGCAACTAGGGCCAAACTCCGTGTGTGTCATCTTATTTATGGCAGCTGATATTTTTCTTGGATTCCTCTCGTCGAGAGGTGTAGGATTGATCTAACGATCATCAGATTCCGACATGTATTCATGGAGATATGAATTTATTTGTATTTCTTGACAATTTGTCAAGGTCGGCCAACATGTAAAATAGTGTTGCACACCCCCAGCTAAACCTCAAATGTGGGATATAGATAGAGGAGACCTTGAGGCATTAGAGCACTCATCTCATCCTCTCATCTCTTCCTTGTCTCTTGGGTATACGAAGGAAGAAGGACGCAACTCTCACATGGGAAAGAGGATGCAACTAGGGTAGCATTGGAGGAAGACACATTTATGGCAGCAAGGACGCAGGAGGTATAGCAATCTTGCTTGGGGTGATTTAGGCCTGCATTGACCAGTGTATTGCCTCCTTTAACTGTGGCTTTGTATGGGCAGCCTCTACTAGGCTAGACAAAGTGTTGGACAAGTCTGCGTTGACTGTTTGAGGGCACATTTATGACAGCGTTGACTGGTTAGGGGTGGCTACAGTTTGCTGTAGCATTCACTGTTGATTTGACCATCTTACTTTAATTGTTTTGGGCTGCCATTAATGTTGTTGGAGACCGAATTCTCCTAGGTTGTCTTAGAGACATTTTGGGAGTTGATTGATCACCTTTGATACTGTTGTTCAAGGGTTTCATAATTGTTGTTGTAAATCACAAATTTGTGATATTGTACTATCTCTCTCTCTCTGTTGAATTATTGAAGAATACAGAAGAATTGATCAAAGGGTTTCCCGCATTGGGGTTTGTCCCTAGCTAGCACCACATCTTGTGTCTCTTGTCTTGGCTTGTCTTCTGTTGATTTCATTTATGTTCTATCAGCATTTTACTTTATGTTAATGTGATTGCTATACTAAGAATTGACATTGGGCTAATAAGAAGAATTGAAGTAAATTGCTCTAAGCATAAAACATATCATAATTTAACATAAAACCCTCATCTATTGCACTAGTTTTCCCAAATTGAGTTTTTCCGAGGACAATTGTCCAAAAAATAATGGTGTCAAAATTTTTGTGCGCTAGAATTTCTTAGTTTCCAACATTTTATTTTCCACGGCATTTTTATGGTGAAAATTGTAGTTGTGATTTTATTCATTGTTTGTCATAGCAAATAAACTACATAAATAAATCTACAGTGCGAAGAATAATTTCTAGTTGCTGCAATAATTGAAATTTTCACATACTAGAGTATCAAACTCCTCCTCCATCTAAGGATAATACTGCAAACATAGCAAACTCATCCTCCAATCTAGCAAACAAGTCATCAATATCTGTTGAAGTTGTTGTTTGCTTCTCTTTGGACATTGGCTGACGTAGTGACAAAGCTCACCACATCCAAAGCACTTGACCTTCAACAGGTCCTTCTTTGTTAATTTTAGGCAACAATGGTATTGGTATGTTTATGCTTCAGAGCAATTTTACTTCAATGTCTTTATGAGCCCAACATCAATTTCAGTTTAGCAATCACGTCAACATGATAGTAAAATGCAGATAGAACATAAACATAAACAATAGAAGACAAGCCAAGACAAGAGGACATAAGACGTGGCACCAGCCACAGACAAACCCCAATGTGGGACCCTTGATGAAATCTTCTTTTAGTCTTCAATAGTTCAGCAGAGAGAAATAGTACAATTTACAAATTCTGATAATTTATGACAGCAACAAAAGAGCCCTGACCAAAAAAGTCAACAATGGTAAACAGGGCAGATTTGACCCTCAAAGATTCGGTCAACTTCGGCCTCCAAACAGCAAGATGAAACAACCCTCAAAACAGTCAAATTCATCCCAGTCCAAGTCTAGTCAAACAGTCAACTTGCGATCAGCCCTAACCACAGTCAACATTGGTCAAACAGAGGTCAAACAGTCTTGAATTTCGTGCCCATAACTACAGCTTGCCCAAACAGAAATTCCTCACACAAAACCGTAATCAAAGATGGTCAATGCTTGGTAAACACAGTCAAAACAACCTCCTAAAGGTTTCGGTCAAATCTGGTCAACACAGGGACAACAAGAAAATAGCGTTTCCTTCGCACGTGTGGAGAGAGAGAGAAGCCCAGAAATCTGTACCCAACAAATGAGAGATAGAGGAGCCCAACAATCCGTACCCAACAAATGTGAGAGAGAGAAAGATGAATGTGTGTAGATGAGTGATATCCAAATGAAGATGAGGCATCATGTATTTATAGGCTAGCGTTGAGGATGAATAGACGTAACTGTTGGGCCTCTAAGCCTACATGAGTTTGTTGGCGACCTTGACAATTTGTCCATAATCAAAATAAATTCATAACTTCATTTGTACATGTTAGAATGGGATGATCTTTAGATCAATCCTACACCTCTCGAAGAATCCTACACCTCTCGGAGAGAGGAATCCAAGAAAAATATCAGTTGTCATAAATGAGATGACCCATGTGGAGTATGGCCCTAGTTCCCAATTTTAGCATTCTTCTTCTTCTCTCCTTTCTAGTATTGTCCTTGGTTGGGACGTTTCTTTGCTCCCTTCCTTGCAAGAGTGACGTTTTCCTCCTCCTCTACCTTCGGTCCCTTGCCACTACTACTAGTGGTACCATCTAAGGGACTGAGCCTCAGCTCCTCTTGGGTGAAGTCACTCCTCGGACTTTTCAATGAGTTATAACCCTAACTCTAACTCTAATATCAAAGTGATTGACAATCGAGATTAGATCTTGCCTCACTTGAGATCAATGGCTAAGATTAAAACAAAATCACTAAAGTAAATTATTCGCTTTTCCTAAGTTTCTATTAGCTCAATAAGCCAACATATTAATATGTCATTTTTCCTAAGTTTGACTTGGGCTAAGTTACATTTGCAAAATGCTCACAATAGAGCAAATGTCCTAAGGAGATCTTGTGGGCGACTTCTGCACACCTAAACACTTAGGCCTATGCAGAAGTACATACTCGAGCTACAAACTTCCACATCAACCTCTCCCCTTTTGTCAGCCATCTTTTTCTCTATTCCCAACTCATTTTTCTTGGCATCTTCTTTCACTAATCCCTTCATTTTACTATCCATGTTCTTTTGCCATATCTTGTACCTTCTTTAGAATTCAATGTGCTCACCACGCTTCCTTTACGCCACTCTAATACTTACCAGCTTACAATCCTCCACCTCAAGAGATTGATCTTCCCATTCATATCGGCCTATGTTCTATGTTCTATATGTTCTATAACTAAAAGCTAGAACAACCATGGCTTAACACTTTTTATGAGCTACAATTTGTAACTTTAGTAAAACCACAACCTCTAGACCGCAACCTCTACAACTAGTGCGTTTTTCCAATTGACCACAATAATTGTACCCACAATCCTCGATTCACTACTACAAGCCACATCTAATTCCAACGCAATTTGTGTCACATTACAAAATTGGGCTCTACCACAATGTCCGAACTTCAAATCACAAGCCCCTTAACTTGTCACAATTTATGAGCTTCAATCGCAGCCCCCTTAACTTAAATACTCCAAGATCCAACATTTAACATCTCAATCTAGCCTCGTTGTAAGAGATCGACCACATCCAAATTAAAGAAATATTCCTCTCACATATTACAAGTTGACACAATATGTTAGGCTCTATAATCCAGAGGTAATATGTTGTACAAGGGTTCGACCTTCCTTCCAAGAGCAAATCTTCAGGCCCACAACTCTACCTCTTTGTCAAACACTACAGGGAAATCCATCCTTATATGATTTGCATCTTTGTAGGAGTGCTACAAATCCACTACAGTTAAAATTGATACATCCCTTTATAATATTACGGGCTTACATCTATATCCTACACATCCACGAAGTTAATGCTCGGTTCCTTCAACCGCAATCGATTCTATTCATGAACACTAATTACAAACTTAGAATTCCAATTTAATGCTTCCATATATCACTACACTTGCTAAGAAATAATGAATTTACTTTCAGTATTGACAAAGGCGGTGTTAAAGAGAGAGAAAATCAATGAAATTTTCATTCTATTTCTCCATTGCCCTAGTCTTCGTTATGATCACTAAAACTGCATTGGAACCATATATGAGGAGAGCTTTGTACATCCTCTCGCCTATCAACACAAATGTTGAAAGCAGAATTTTAGTTGCCACATGGCATATGTATTTCAGATATGACGTCACTAAAACCCCACAAGCAATACAAGTTCAACCTCAAAGCTGATGTGCAATAGCACCACTTTCTAACATGTTGCTCTGATATCAAATGATGCAATCAATGTTAGCAACAGAATAAAATACGCATATACAAAACAAGGAGAATTGGATTTACAGAGCATAATATGATTCTTCTCTCCATTAAAAACTCATAGCTCCAATCATTGTTGATTACAATGCTTACAACCTTTTTATATAGATCATAAGGAAGATGACTCAAATCAAAATGGATATTGTTGAGATCTTCCATTATTTAAGGAAATCAAAACAAATTCCTATTCTTATTCTAACACCCCTAACTATATGCTCAAACAAATACATTATATTTATCTAGCTCATTACATGACATTTAGGAGGTTATAGACAAATCAAGTCCTCCATACGTGTATGAGTCCAGAAGTATCTGGAACCTAGGATAAAACATTAAACAAAATATGCATTTACTAGGGATGCCCTGCATCATATTTCCTCTCTTCTTCAGCCTTTCTTATCAAGTTTGAGGAGGCATGTAGAAGTTAAACTTTTATGTGTACGTACGAAAGAGGAATGTAGTAGTTATTCATTTGTACGTAACAATGAAATAAGATTCTCCCAACTGAGAATCTTTCCCTTTGTAGAATGCCTTGCCTAATGGAAAGAATTTTCTTTTCTCAATTGTTTGTCGTTCAATTCATATTGTGATGAGTTGTTATTTTAATATAGTAAACCTCGTGTTGATGGTTTAGCGTTGATTGTAATATTTGTTAGAGCTAAGGGCATAATGTGGCACTGCAAGGAAAGCCTGCATCATCCTAGTGGTATTTTCTATACTCATCATTCAATTTTAGGCATAGTTACCAGACTCGGTTGATTCTAGTCCCAGGGCCCAAACAGGTTCAGTCAGCCTGTGATTCATCATAACTCGCTAACCAAATCAGCTGACCAAGTCTCACTCCCAGCTCTTACTAAGTACCAAGTCTTTATTTCCAACTTCTGCTCCTGATTCATGCTGACTCCCAATCTGTACCCTGGCCATGTTGAGCTGAATCTGGTAACTTTGCCTTTAGGTTTAACCATCTCTGCGCATATAGCTTAATTGTATTTGCACAGATCCAATAATTCATCATAGATAAACCATTAATTATCTTCATCCTTGGCTTTTCCATGTACAGCTTGACAAAAGCACATACTGAAAGATTTACATAGCAGATCCTATATCACTTTACTCAAAATGTTAATGAAAAATAACAACACAGAGTTATATTCGAGAGTCTTAGAGTCCTCTGGACATCTGGTATAATCTTAACCCTGGTTTCGCAATCGCAGGGTCAAGGGTGTCCTCAATTGGTCGTTATTTGCTCTGTAAAGGCCAGAAGTTAAAACAGTTTAGCAAGCTCACACGGACACAATTTTCTATATTCTAATAGTTTTTGACCATTTAATGGCCGTGCCGTGAAAGATTCCTAAGTTTCTTCAAATTTGGATAATCCAAAATAAACATAGAATTCAAATCATGAGTCTGAGAGTCCTCTGGACTTTTAGTACAATGTAACCCTAGTTCGCCAAATGCAGAGTCAAATATGTCTCCAATGGGTCGTTCGCTGCTATGTAAATGCCAGAAGTTAAAAACAGTTTAGCCAGTTCATAGGAACACACTTTTCTAATAGTTGAAGACCATTAAATAGCCGCATCCTTTGCCGTTCTGTGACTCAATAAATGTACCCGATCAATTATCGCACATGCTACAGAGTCCGCCCGCGGATTATAGTTTTCAGCAAAGATAAGTTACAGATGCTCCGGTGGGTTTTGCATTTGGATTTGAATAAAGTATGTTATCGGTTTTCTGAATGAAGATTTTAGCCGCATGAAAAAATTATTTAAGCTCGCAAGATAAATATCTCTGACATTAAAAAAGCACCAGTAAATGATACTGATGATGATGAGAAACGGTCATGAAATTCAACTTACTTGGCGGAAGCCATCCCTTTGTCGGACAGTCTGCAAATTCAAATTGAAGGCAGGGTACAATTATCAGCTCGCATTCTTCTTTAAAGAAAGAAGCTCTGAAAATAAGATAAATCCACAGATGTCCAGCTGCCAAATGTGCGTCCGTTACCTCTGGTGTTAAATGAATCGAATATTTTCAAGCATTTAAAGGGAGAAAATATTTAAGGCGGACGGTGTTAATGAAAGACGCAAAGGACAGAAATTAGGTTTTTAAATTACTAAACAGCGAGATGAGACAAATAGTTTCTACACGCTCGTTTGCTTAAAGAATTATTTAATTAGTTTGTAGAGAAGGACGTCTTTGGAAGCAAAGACAGAAAAAGGAAGGGAAGATCAGACATGCTGAAGCGTGCGAGGAACCGGAGTGCCGTTGTGTGGGGAGGGGTGAGGAGCTCCGCATACAAGGGGTTTTGGATTTCCATCGTTAAGGACGAGGGCCTCTTGCGAATGTAAGAAGCAAAGAAAGAGAATCGAGAACGAAAAGAAAAGCGGAATAATCAGATGAGACTTCAGATAATTTGTCCGTCCCTTACCCTGCCTGGCCTGATGTCACGTGATTTCACACGGACTCTCTTTGCCACGTGCTCTCCATCTCATTGGCTGTGCTTCTGGTCGTTTCTTTGGCATATATCTGAGGGAGGTACCTAGCTTATCCTGGTGGGTGCGGAATGTGAGAGGCATGCCTTGTATTTTCTCTTGGAATGACCTAATTATCGCAGCCGTGTATTACGTTAGATCTTCCTTTGTCGATTTTGAAAGCGTTGTCCGATTAGGACACAGAATTGTCACGAATTTAAACACAAAGATATGATATATAATATTTTCATGGTATTTTTTTACACAACCAAAAGCTTTTGGACGGTCATCAAATTTAGACACAGCTCTAGAGTTAATATATGATGAAATTCTGGTTCCGTGAGTGGCTGCTTTTAGATAGATATGTTTAGAATGAAATGCAAGTGGTATTCATAATGTAATGTATGTGGAGATAAAGGAGGTTCACATTTCGTGGGTAGTTTACTATTTTTAAATAGAAATAGCACATGGTATTCATAACACGTGGAGATAGAGATGGATTGTTAAAAAAACAGAGTGCGATAGAGATCGATCTTTAAAAAGAGAGAGTGAGCGTAAGGTTGACCTCCAGTGAGTAATTATTTATGAATAGCTATGTTTAGAATATAAATTATTATCAAAAATGGAATTCATACTAATAAATATAAATTATTTAAATTAAGTTAGGTAGAGCTTTTTATGGGTTAAGTCAAAAACAATACGTAATCTCATAATAAAAATTAAAATATTTATTTAATAAAAAATATTATATTTATTTTTTTATTTTTATTAATTTTATAATAAGAATCTTAAATATATAAAGTAAGTAGTGTAATTTGTTTGAGTAAATGTTTTTATTTATAAATAATATATTTTGGAGCAGTTATCTTTATAACTTAGTAAGTAGTTTGATTGGTTTATAAAAAATCCAAGAGTCATCACTTTTATATATTAATAAATAGTTTGGTTCATAAGATTGATTAACAAAATATTGTGCTTTATAAGAGGTATTGGGATTGTTGTTTTTTTTTTTTTACTTTTCTTTTTTAGTAAATATTTTGTATTGTCTAAAAATAAGGAGTACATATTAAGTTATTGAATTTTGGGTAGATTGGTGGTCACTAGGAAGATCATATTAGATCTAGAATTTCAATTTTTTCAAAATAGTAGATGACAAGTTTTTGCTTATAGATTTAATAACCAAACACCATGAACTAGAAAACAGGGCTTCTTGGGCCTTTTGCAGACTAAGAAATACACATAGAAATTATAGAGAAATAAGGACAAGGAACAAAGAGACAATCAACGAGATTTTTGAATCTGTAGCTTCAACCAGTATGGGATCCTTATTGTTGTCTGGAGAGTAGCCTAGTTCAAAAGGAAATGCCCATATGTCTCTCAATACTACCCAACCTTTGATCAAGAGTTATCAATTAACACTACATGTGATCCAAAGATAGGAGATTGTCCTCTCTGCTTTCATTTATGTCCATGAGGACCCTGCCAAGAAAGAACTTGAGGTGTTGATATATGTTCATCATGTGCATGTATAGGTTGTAATTCCCACGAGTGTGCGCGACATTAAAAACCCAGTCAACCACTTCAGCTAATACTTTTGTGATCCAGGGGATTAATAAAGTGCTCAAAATTCAAAGTGTTCAAAAGTGCTCAAAAACCGGTGCCAAAGCGTAGAGCTCGTGGCCTGAATCCAACGCAACTTGAATCGCTCAAAACCAACATCGTATGCTCTTGATATCGCATTCTGATTGTTTTCCCAAATAGGTCAAATGTAACACCCTCCTTCCACATCCACCCAAGTAACCATGCCAATTGGGGTGAACATGAGACGAGAGGACACTAAGATCATATTTGACCTCCTAGGTAACCTTAAGGAAGTGGAATCGACAGAACATCACACACAACCATCCAACATCATCAACATAACCCTTAGGAGACAAGTCAGCCACTCAAATAGCTTGTCCCTGTGTCCCATTGTTGTTATGGACAATTTAAGGCTCAATCACTCTCATGCTATGGGCAAGGGAGCGACCGGAGACTTAAATTCACTCTCATAGGCCTACATGCTAGCGACTGTGGATGAAACTTCCCAGTTTTGTACCAGCGACTCCAGGATTTTAGCCACTTTTTCAAGACCATGCCACTACCCATAATGGAATGAAAGCTCAAAATTAAGTAAAGCACAATGAAACAATTATGCAAAAGTAAATAGTTCATCAAGGCCTTAACCAGACTCCTACTAGCCATGACAGGCATTTCATCAAACATATCATCGACATGTAACCTACAGGTGTAAACAACAGAGTTAAGTGTAAGGATCTCTTACTTATCTGAGAATGGCCATGAACCATTGTTTCCTCGTGTCATTTGTTGCCTTATCACTTATTAGGCCATAGACACAATATCCATTCAAATACAAGTAAAAACATGCTGAGAGCCAAAAATATTTGTTGGCATAAAAAGAACATATAACTAGCATAATAGGAATAGAATTACAATAAACATATCAACCATCAAAATCCATATATACACCAGTACATTTACACATGAAAATCAATGGAATGAATTTCTCATTAATCAATGCAATGAATCGACCAGAGATGGGACTACCACATTCCACCCGACCATAGATTGGTTGAGCCAAGTCTCTCTTCAACCAATCACCCCCGTGCCATATTCTAAGCATGAATATGGGATTCAAACCAAAAGAACTCGACCAAGGCATACTGAGGCTAAAACACCTCACCCTCATCAATAGAAACCAGGCTTTACCGTAATCCATCCTGGATCACTAGGCCAACACAATGAACACATCATAACAGGATTTATCGTGATCTCCACCTGATCACTAGGCCAAACAAGCATGGATGCCACCGGATTTCTCCACCTACATCGTGACGAATTTTCCTATCTCCCAGTCTCTCGTGCTTTACCGCAATCAAAACCCAAATCATTAGGCCCTAAACCGAGACCCACTCTCCAGGCTTTACCGCATATCCCAAACCAGAGATTACTAGGACCAACGGAGAGCAAACCACCTCTAGGCTTTACCATATATCCTGTCATTCACCGACAAGGATTCCTAGGCCATCCGAGGCAACACAAAATTTGGCTTTACCACAACCCATAGTCTGGTTCAGGGATTACAAGGCCATGTGTTCTATCATTTCAGAGATCCACCTCACTCAGCTTCGAGTCCATCCGGCAATCCAGCTCAACCAAACATGAGAACCCCATCACACCATGGCTATCCGGAAATGGCAAGGCTAGGCTGAAAAACATTGTTACACCTGGAAAAACCCATGCCATGATAGAAAAGAATCACATGCAATGCCATGCATGCCAAATCTAGCAAGGAAAATACACATGCAAGTCGATACCTACAATGAAGTCTGTTGTAGCTGCTTGATCCTACCTTTCCTCGCTTGATCTTTGCTTCCTCTTGCCTTCTTTTCCTTTCTTCCTCCAATACCAAAGTGCTCCAAGAAAAAGCTCTAAGTATCAAAGAGTATGAGAGAGAGAGTAATGAGAGTGCTCCAAAATTGAACTGACAAAAGGTTACCCTGACCAAACTTGCCCATTGATTATCATAAGCCTTTTTATGATGAGGCCTCTATTTTCTTCAGTTTCCTCCTCACATGCAACCCGTGACCTTTCACCTTCCTTTTCTCCTAATTTCTTTTATTTTCATAAATAAATGTGCCAAAATACATTTTTGCCTCTTTAATGTCTTTGTCAATTCCCTTAGCCATAAACAACCAAATGAACACCCCCTAGGATGTCCTGCCCAACATTCAGCTTGTAATACGTGTCCCATCATCGTGGCCTTATATATATTTTTACATGGAATTTTCACCAGGGTTGTTACAGGACCCTCCCCCTTGGGGGAACACCGTCCTCAATGTTCATTGACACCTATAACCAACAAGACCGTTGAAACAAAACATACTGCCCATGGAGCTTTATAACATAGCTCGTTGTAGTATTTGCAATGACCATCTGCTAAAACAAAACATCATGACAACATGACAACATACCGCATAGTGGAGATTTATAACACAACTCATTACGGTATTTACAATAATCACATATACACATACACATTTTCACAACCAACAAATAAAAGATACAATTCCTGCATCCGCAACAAGGGAATCTAGAGGCTCACACCTCCACCCTCAAGTAATACCAGGATTCACCTCCTTCCCAAGAAGTCTAGAATCCACTGCCATAGTCAAACTGTATCCAATGTCTAGCGTTATAATCCTGCACCACTCGTCCTCTCAGTGAACAATTACCGACTCATTGTTCTAGGGTGTACTCCCAATGTGCATCTGATTCCATCTAGAAATGTTAATGACTAAAACAAATTCATCCCCGATCTTCCCTTCTATGCTACACAGTCCCTTGAGAAATCCGGTCAATCGCTTTCGTGCAGTCACTCACCTTCCAAGTTCCACTAACACCCTCATCCCAGCCACTTCATCCTTTGGCAAGGCTTCCTCGCATCGGAAGATATAAAAACCAAGGCATATACCTGCCTCAAAACCATCATACCGGTCATAGCATGCTCATGACAACCAATGGACACAATTGGGTACCAGTGTCCCATAATGGCCCTGTTCCTAAAGTGCTTTACCAACATACTACTGCTTCTTTCCATTTCTTTGTTGCTGCTGCTAATTCTTGCAGTCGGTTTCAACCACCCAACTAGGCATGTTCATGCTTTCCTATAACAAGCATATAACTTCCATTAGATTGAAAAATAAATTGAAATAAATTCACATCATACCTCATTGGCAGCTCATCAACAAAGTACATTTGCAATCCTATTTGCTTCCTATCACAACAAGTCAAACTAGCATATTTGACCAAAACATGTATAAAAATATCACATCAGGTTAGCTCAAAACATAACCATCAAAATAATAAATTACATGTAACCATCATAACCATAGTCATAGATCACATGCATAATAAAACTGAAATAATATATCGATACTCACCCTTTAATCGATCTTACTTCTGCCTTTGTTCTTATTTCGAACGCATACTGGATCAGTTGCCACACTCGACAAACACCCAGTGCCTTATCCTCAACTAGGTGCACATATACATAGTGTGCATCACACACACACGATATACAATTCCATGCAATACAGGCACCTACATCTGACATGCAACACATACACCTACACCTACACCCAGTGTATAAAATACAATACATACGCCTACATCTAGTGCATAACCCAATACATACACCTACACCTTATGTACAACATAACGCAAATACGTGTATAGAGTGCAACACAATGAATGCATATGTCACGATACCATGATTACACAATGCACATACATAGTATTGCATGGCCGCAACACAACATGTACAATATGCACTCAATCCCACACATACACTAGTACCACATGTACCAAGCACCACCTACACAACGTGTGCACAACATCACATGTATACGGCACCACCTGCACAACGTGTACACAACGCTATATGTACACTGCACAATTGTACAACATGTACACAATACCACATGTACACAGTACCACATGAACAACATGTACGTGACACCAAATGTACACAACTCCACATGCAAGACATGTACACAACACCACCTGCACACAACGCCAAGTGTGCAACATGCACACAACACCAAATGCACACATCACCATGTTAAGAAATTTACTGCATAACATAAATAATTATTGAGAGGAATAAATATAAAAATAACCAGCAATAACCATAAACACATAAACATAAATGTTTATCTGGGAAAACCCCAAATCCAGGGAAAAACCCAACCTAATAAGATCCTATTAGCATTGGCCAAAACCCTGGCCAATCCAACCAAGTGAGCCTTTACCGCTCACCTCCAGGTCTTACATTACAATGAAGTCCTTCCAGCATTTTATAAGCTCCCTTACATATAATACCACGGGCAGAATACTATGGGTGCACAATACCATGTGCCCCAAAACCATCACTTGTTTAACCTGGTCAACTTTGACTCTATCCCGAGTCAATTTTACCTAACAATTCCCCCCTTAAACTTGGCATGGGGTTCCTTAACTAACTCCAGCCAAACCTGCTAAGTGAGACAATTCCGCTCACTCTAGCTCTTACCCCCCTCAGAGTTTTTACCCGGGGTATTGTTAACCCGACATCCCCCTATCACCTAGGTCTAACCCAGACTTTACCGGTGATCACCGAGGGATACACATGCCTTACCAGGTCTTACAGTAATATGCCCATTTACATGCAATAATTTGACTTCATTAATTAATTAATTAATTAATTTTTTATTTTTATTTTTTTTTGCTGCTGCGATTTTGATCCATCCTCTCTCAATTTGATTTGATTAAAAACTTCTATCAAACCGCTCCAACTGTGAGCCCG
Organism: Pinus taeda; assembly: GCA_000404065.3. Classification (NCBI taxonomy): domain Eukaryota; kingdom Viridiplantae; phylum Streptophyta; class Pinopsida; order Pinales; family Pinaceae; genus Pinus; species Pinus taeda. Next base: position 35,466 of record APFE031082718.1, on the reverse strand, counting down.
ATGAACCTCGTATAATTTTTTATTTTTATTTTTAAACCTCCTACAATGATGGCATTAGTCTTGTTGCCTACCAAATGCCCCCAGAGGTTTGCAAACCACCAATGTCTCTGCTTGCACATCTACGCTTCATTTATGACCCTCTCGGACCAATGTCTTATTACTGTTGATCACTAAGTCTCAGCAGTGTCACCACTATTATTCTCTTTCTCCATCAAGAAACACTACATGGAGTTCCCATGGAATATGTTATCACCAAAGCCACACACCACACAAAAGCAAAAACTTCTATTAATCATGTCATTTCTTAAATCTTGGACACTTTCCGAGTCTTTCATTCTCAGCCATCATCGCCTCTGACAACGTTTGTTCTCAGCCTTACTGCTCTTCAAGAATACACTCATCGTCCATGAAAACCACATTTATGGCATTCAGCATGAGAATTCCAGCAGTGCCATCGATGCCACCAATTTATTTTCTTTATTCATGCTCGGCTCTGCGTGGGCGGGGTGGAAGGGCGATTGGGACCCGAGAAGATGAGGGATCTTTGACAAAAGGAGGCAACCCGCTGATCTAATCCACAGATCCACATTAGCCCTGACCAGATCCGAATTCTTTTCATACGCAAATACGTTGACAATCAAACTCTACATAGCAAATCCGTTCTCTTCTCACGCAAATTTATCTATCCACCAAATCTTCAACCAACATCGCTGATCCAAATCCATACCAAATCTGACTTCAATCATCTCTTTAACCATTTTCAATGGTGATCTCAGGAGCAATAGCAACAAACTTCTGCGTTGATCCTTTTATCCATTGGGCTAAAATAAATTCTTCACTGAAGGCGTACATTAGAAGCCCAAAATCCGGGGAAAAACCCAACCTAATAAGATCTTATTAGCATTGGCCAAAACCTTGGCCAATCCGACCAAGTGAGCCTTTACCGCTCACCTCCAGGTCTCACATTACAATGAAGTCCTTCCAGCCTTTTATAAGCTCCATTACATATAATACCACGGGCAGAATACTATGGGTGCACAATACCATGTGCCCCAAAACCATCACTTGTTTAACCTGGTCAACTTTAACTCTATCCCGAGTCAAGTTTACCTAACACACCACTTATACAATCATGTACACCACACCATATGTACATAGCACCACATGTACAACATGCATGCAACACCACGTGTACATAACACTGCATTTCCAACATGTACATAGCATCATCTGTACACAACACTACATATCCAACATGTGCACAGAACCATATGCACACAACACCGCATATCCATCATGCACACAGTACATTATGTACACAATACCGCATATCCAACATGTACATAGCACCATCTATACCCAACACTGAATATGCAACATTCATACAACATTATCCACAAGTTTGATTAACTAAATATTGTGATTTATAAGAGGTATTGTGATTGTTGTCTTTTGTATTTTTTTATTTCTTTTTCTTTTCCTTTTTAGTAAATATTTTGTATTGCCTGAAAAGGAGTACATATTAAGTCACTGAATTTTGGGTGGATTGGTCACTGGGAAAATAAGATCAAACCCATAATTTCAACCTTTTCAAAATAGTATATGACAAGCTTCTGCTTGTAGATTCAATAACCAAACACCTTCAACTAGAAAACACGGTCTCTTGGGCCTTTTGTAGACTAAGAAATACACTTAGAAATTATAGAGAAATAAGGACAAGGAACAAAGAGATAATCAACGATATTTACCTGAATTTGTAGCTTTAACCAATATGGTAATCCAGGTGGATATTGGTGGCCGCCCACCTATTCCACTTGGACCCCCAACACTATCTCTTTCAGGTTTTTTTTTTTTGTTCAATTTCCTTAATTGTAGCACAATTTACTATTTTTGGCAGTTTTTCAGGTCTTGAACTTCTAGAACCGTTTTGAGGCCCTAAATGATGTTTTTAGGGAAAACGGAGAGACCAAAAAGTTCTCCAAGTAGTTTACATATATGTTTTTGGCCTCCTCTTCAAGATCTTCAAAACAAGGTATTATGATAGCCAAACGAAGATCGTATGCCAAAGTTATGACCCCGGGAAGTTGATGTACCAATTTACCCAAACAAGGCCCACAGTTTTGGCACTTCATCTCTTAGGGTTAGGTTTTCGGATGTTTAGGGTTTTCCATTGTTTCTCAATAATAAATAGGCCTTTGAGCTTCATTGTAACACAACTCAAAGGCATGTAGTCACCACATATCTTCTCAAAGATAAGCTACCATCGCCCCAAGCTAGTTTATTTCCATTTTGTTTGTAAGCATATTTCAATATTCTAATATTAATAAAATGAAGTGTTATTTTTATTGCATTTCTATATTTATAGTTATATCTGTAATTTGTTGTGTTCTTGTTTAAGCTAGGATCAGTGGTATTAGAGCAGTCTACTCTTTCTCTATTTTTGTTTCCATGTCCCGAACGAGGTCAGGGTATAAGGAGTCAGGGCTTGATCTAGTTGAACTTTTGCAAGACTAACCTCGCAAACCCTGACGACCTCCCATGGCCAAAGAAAAGAAAGACGAGGGAGTAGGAGATCCTTTCAAAATATTCCTCAAGGAATCCCTTGAGGGATAGAGAAATGCAATGATGGATAACTTTGCCCATATCATTCAATAGCTACCCACAAGCAACACATCTTCATCCAGCAACCACTTTGGAGGCGCCACTCCTTTTAAGGTACAAGTTAACCTCGATATTCCTATATTTGAGGGCCAAATAGATGCAGATGCCATAGATAAATGGTTGAATCTGTTGGAAGGATATTTTTCAATTCTTTACTTTTCCAATCGGGAAAATATTACTTTTGCACTTCTCAAAGCTGCCCCACACGTTAAGGACTAGTGGGAAACCTACTGTGAAGAAAAGGACAAGCAGGAATCCTCACTATTTCTAGCCGCACCCACTTGGGATTCATTCCAAGACGCCATCAAGGAACAATATTACCCTGTCGGGAGTTATGAAGATAAATACATAAAGTGGACCATGCTACGATAGGGAAGGGACCAAGATGTGTCAGAGTTCACAAATATTTTCCATACCGTCCGCACTAAGTTGGGTATCAAGGATTCTAAGTGACATTTGGTACTCAAGTACCGCGGTTGTCTACACAAGTACATCCAAGACGAGATGGAGTTCTTGGACATCTCCTCGCTCAGCACAACATATCGATACACTGTCAAGATTGAGCAAAAGTTTAAGCAAAAGAAGCGAGACTTTGGATATGTGAATCTGAAGCAAGGAAAAGGCACCCCCAAACCACAAAGAAAAAGCCAAATCCAAGATGGGGTGACTCGGGACAACCCGTCAAAACCGCAAGTAAAGAACAACACCATGAAGACAAAGAAGGACACGAGAAAATGGTGTGAGTTCCATAAGAGCTCCACTCACAACACAAGTGAGTGTCGGGCCAACTAGTTACTCGCGACCGAGCTAAAGGCTTCCAAATTAGATGCTTGTTTTGAATCTGAGTCAGAACCAGACAAGGGGAATGACAAAGGGAAGTAGATCATAGATGTAGAGCCCAGCGCCACTATGGCCACCACTAAGATCCAGAAGAATGAGCCTGAAGATCCAGAGGAGGGGAACACCTCTTCCACTCATAGATGTGGGTGAAAGGTTCTCCATTGGTGTTCATTGTCAACAATGGGAGCCAAAAGAAACTCATTTCAATAAAGGTCGTGAAGCGGTTGGCCCTACCAACGATAACACATCCACAGTTGTACACCATTGGGTGGCTTCACCAAGGACGAGATCTTCGCGTCATCCAGCAGTGTTGCTTTCCCTACAGCATCAAGCCCTTCATGGATGAGGTATTGTGTGATGTTACTCCTCTTGAAGTTTGTGATGTATTATTAGGACAACCATACTTGTGGAAGCGACATGTTGTATATGAGTCTAGACCTCGCTCTTTGATTATTACTTTGGGCAATAAGTTGTATAGGATACCAGAAGTAGCCTCACCTACCGTCATCTCTTTGATCACTGCAAAGCAATGTAGTAAGATCATTTCCTAGACTAAGAAATTTGTTTTCCTTATGATTTTCTCTCCAGGAAAGAAGAAGGTTATGGCCACAGCTTCTAGACAGGGCTCCTTTGCACAACAATAGTAGATGGACAAGGTTGTGGAGGAGTATAGGGACATTTTCACCTCACCTACAGGGGTACCTCTACATTGTCAGGTCAAGCACTCCATCAATCTGACCTCGAGCGTGCCACTACCCAATGGAATGATCTATTGATGCTCTGTTATGGAGAACGATGAGATCAAGAGACATATTGAGGAGCTATTGCCGAAAGGGCACATCGAGCCAAGCTCATCACGTTGTGGGAGCTAGATTGTATTAGTAAGAAAGAAGAATGGGACTTGGAGACTTTGTATTAACTATCGGGCGTTGAACAAGATCACTGTTTGGAATAGGTACCTAATCCCATGGATTGATGACCTTCTGAACCAGCTCAAGGGGGCAAAATATTTTAGCAAGATCAAATTGAAGTTTAGCTATCTCCAAGTGCCTATCAAACCCTTTAATGTATGGAAGACTGCCTTCAAAACCAAGGAGGGCCTTTTCGAATGGTTGATCATGCCTTTTAGGTTGACAAATTCCCCCACAACCTTCATGAGATTGATGGACGACATCTTGCGACCCTTCACCACTGCATTCATGGTGGTGTATTTAGATGACATCTTGATCTTCAGCCAGAGTTGGGAAGAGCACCTCCATCATAATCGACAGGTCCTTCAAACCTTGCGACAACACAAGATGTGTGCCAATTTGGAGAAATGCACTTTTGGCATGACCCAGGTTCAATACCTGGATTACATCATTGATGAGCAGGGTGTGCATGTGGACCTAGCCAAGCTACAAGTCATTTAATATTGGCCAGCCCCAACAAATCTAACAGAGCTCCACAACTTTATGGGTCTTGCCAATTTCTACTGCAGGTTTGTGTTGGGGTTCTCTCATATCACTTGGCCTTTAAGTAAAGTCACCAAGGGTGGAGCAAAAGCAAAGTTTTTTGGTTTGAAATCCAACAAAAGGTGTTTGTCATGTTGAAGCATCGGCTCTGCTCTGCACCAATGCTCACATTACTAGACCTGCAACAACCATTTGGGATTGAGACAAACACCTCTGACTATGTTATTGGTGTGGTTCTTACTTAGCAAGGGCATACAGTGGCTTACCATAGTGAAACACTTTTAGACACATTCTGTAGGTATCCCATTTACAACAAAGAAATGTATTCCATTATGCAAGCATGTCGTCAATGGAAGCATTACATTCTAGGGAAGGAAACAATCATCCACACAGACCACTAACCCCTACAATTCATACAGACACAAGGGAAGTTGTAGAATCACCATAAAAAATGGTCCACATACCTGCAACAATTCCATTTGAACATTTAGTACAAGAAGGGCAACACTAATAATGTTGCAAACTGCCTCAACCGACCACCAGTGGTGGCGTTGATCACTGTGCTCGACTCCTATGCGCACGAGACTTCGAAGTAGCCACATCTTTGCGAGAGTGATCCAGAATTCAACAGCACATACCGGGCACTCCTAAAAGGTAAGCAAGTTCCAATTTTTCACCTCCAGGATGCACTATTATGCCACCTGGGAAAGATATGTGTTCCTTCAAGCGAGCATGCCAAGATTATTTGGTAGGTGCACTACAGTTGGGGCACTGGATATTTCAGAGTAGAGAAAATAGTAGCAGTACTGCAGAAGTATTTTTATTGGTCGAACCTTCGATAGGATGTTGGGAGGTACATTAAATCCTGCACTACCTATGCCATTGTCAAGCAAACCATCAAGAAGCAAGGCCTATATACTCCTCTGCCTACTCCTAGTTAGCCTTGGGAATCCATCTCCATGGATTACATGTCGGGTCTTCCTTCTACTAAGCACGACAACGACTGTGTTTTCGTGATCGTCGACATATTCATTAATATGGTCATTGTGGAAGCCTTCAAGAAGAGTATCACAACATAGGCCACTGCTAAGCTCTTCTTTGAATAAGTGTGGGTACACTTTGGGATCCCACAATCCATTGTCTCTAATCAAGACAACAGATTCCTAGCTGCATTTTGGTCAAGTCTTTCGTTGATGTTTGATACCAAACTCACTAGGTCCACGACTTTCCATCCCCAAATTGACGACCAAACAAAAGTTGTCTACAAAATAATCATACATATTATGTGCATGTACAACTTGAAGCATCCATGCACATGGGATGAAAACCTCCCCTATGTCCAACATAGCTACAATAGAGCTCTCCACAACTCAATGGGCCACAAACCTTTTCAGGTAGGGTTGGGATTTCAGCCATTATGTCCCATTGATGTGACCATACCATTTGCAATTACCCAGGAAGATTCAACTCATGTCCAATTCGAAGCCCATAGGGCTAATAGTTTCATTGGACGCATTCAACACATATGCTAGTAGGTCCATGATATACTGGACAAAGCTAATGCTAAGTTCAAATAGCCATGATCTAGATCGGGTTTCGCACAAGTTCCAAGACGGGGCGACTCGGGACAACCCGTCGAAACCGCAAGTAAAGAACAACACCATGAAGACAAAGAAGGACACGAGAAAATGGTGTGAGTTCCATAAGAGCTCCACTCACAACACAAGTGAGTGTCGGGCCAACTAGTTACTCGTGGCCGAGCTAAAGGCTTCCAAATTAGATGCTTGTTCTGAGTCTAAGTCAGAACCAGACAAGGGGAATGACAAAGGGAAGTAGATCATTGATGTAGAGCCCAGCGCCAATATGGCCACCACCAAGATCCAGAAGAATGAGCCTGAAGATCCATATGAGGGGGAACACCTCTTCCACTCATAGATGTGGGTGAAAGGTTCTCCATTGGTGTTCATTGTCAACAATGGGAGCCAAAAGAACCTCATTTCAATAAAGGTCATGAAGCGGTTGGCCCTACCGACGATAACACATCCAAATTTGTACACCATTGGGTGGCTTCACCAAGGACGAGATCTTCGCGTCATCCAACAGTGTTGCTTTCCCTACAGCATCAAGCCCTTCATGGATGAGGTACTGTGTGATGTTACTCCTCTTAAAGTTTGTGATGTATTATTAGGACAACCATACTTGTGGAAGCGACATGTTGTATATGAGTCTAGACCTCGCTCTTTGATTATTACTTTGGGCAATAAGTTGTATAGAATACCAGAAGTAGCCTCGCCTACCATCATCTCTTTGATCACTGCAAAGCAATGTAGTAAGATCATTTCCTAGACTAAGAAATTTGTTTTCCTTATGATTTTCCCTCCAGGCAAGAAGAAGGTTATGGCCACGGCTTCTAGACAGGGCTCCGTTGCACAACAACAGCAGATGGACAAGGTTGTGGAGGAGTATAGGGACATTTTCACCTCACCTACAGGGGTACCTCTACACTGTCAGGTCAAGCACTCCATCAATCTGACCCCGAGCGTGCCACTACCCAATGGAATGATCTATTGATGCTCTGTTATGGAGAACGATGATACCAAGAGACATATTGAGGAGCTATTGCAGAAAGGGCACATCGAGCCAAGCTCATCACGTTGTGGGAGCTAGATTGTATTAGTAAGAAAGAAGGACGGGACTTGGAGACTTTGTATTAACTATCGAGCATTGAACAAGATCACTGTTCGGAATAGGTACCTAATCCCATGGATTGATGACCTTCTGAACCAGCTCAAGGGGGCAAAATATTTTAGCAAGATTGAATTGAAGTTTAGCTATCTCCAAGTGCCTATCAAACCCTTTAATGTATGGAAGACTGCCTTCAAAACTAGGAGGGCCTTTTCGAATGGTTGATCATGCCTTTTAGGTTGACAAATTCCCCCACAACCTTCATGAGATTGATGGATGACATCTTGCGACCCTTCACCACTACATTCCTGGTGGTGTATTTAGATGACATCTTGATCTTCAGCCAGAGTTGGGAAGAGCACCTCCATCATAATCGACAGGTCCTTCAAACCTTGCGACAACACAAGATGTGTGCCAATTTGGAGAAATGCACTTTTGGCATGACCCAGGTTAAATACCTGGCTTACATCATTGATGAGCAGGGTGTGCATGTGGACCTAGCCAAGATACAAGTCATTCAATATTGGCCAGCCCCAACAAATCTAACAGAGCTCCACAACTTTATGGGTCTTGCCAATTTCTACTGCAGGTTTGTGTTGGGGTTCTCTCATATCACTTGGCCTTTAAGTCAAGTCACCAAGGGTGGAGCAAAAGCAAAGTTTTTTGGTTTGAAATCCAACAAAAGGTGTTTGTCAGGTTGAAGCATTGCCTCTGCTCTGCACCAATGCTCACATTACTAGACCTGCAACAACCATTTGGGATTGAGACAAACACCTCTGACTATGTTATTGGTGTGGTTCTTACTTAGCAAGGGCATCCGGTGGCTTACCATAGTGAAACACTTTTAGACACATTCTGTAGGTATCCCACTTACAACAAAGAAATGTATTCCATTATGCAAGCATGTCGTCAATGGAAGCATTACATTCTAGGAAGGAAACAATCATCCACATAGACCACTGACCCCTACAATGCATACAGACACAAGGGAAGTTGTAGAATCACCATAAAAAATGGTCCACATACCTGCAACAATTCCATTTGAACATTTAGTACAAGAAGGGCAACACCAATAATGTTGCAAACTGCCTCAACCGACCACCAGTGATGGCGATGATCACTGTGCTCGACTCCTATGCACACGAGACTTCGGAGTAGCCACATCTTTGCAAGAGTGATCCAGAATTCAACAGCACATACCGGGCTCTCCTGAAAGGTAAGCAAGTTCCAAATTTTCACCTCCAGGATGCACTATTATGCCACCTGGGACAGATATGTGTTCCTTCAAGCGAGCATGCCAAGATTATTTGGTAGGTGCACTACAGTTGGGGCACTGGATATTTCAGAGTAGAGAAAATAGTAGCAGTACTGTAGAAGTATTTTTATTGGTCGAACCTTCGATAGGATGTTGGGAGGTACATTAAATCCTGCACTACCTATGCCATTGTCAAGCAAACCATCAAGAAGAAAGGCATATATACTCCTCTGCCTACTCCTAGTTAACCTTGGGAATCCATCTCCATGGATTATATGTCGGGTCTTCCTTCTACTAAGCATGACAATGACTGTGTTTTCGTGATCGTCGACATATTCATTAATATGGTCATTATGGCAGCCTTCAAGAAGAGTATCACAACATAGGCCACTGCTAAGCTCTTCTTTGAATAAGTAAGGGTACACTTTGGGATCCCACAATCCATTGTCTCTAATCAAGACAACAGATTCCTAGCTGCATTTTGGTCAAGTCTTTCGTTGATGTTTGATACCAAACTCACTAGGTCCACGACTTTCCATCCCCAAATTGACGGCCAAACAAAAGTTGTCTACAAAATAGTCATACACATTATGTGCATGTACAACTTGAAGCATCCATGCACATGGGATGAAAACCTCCCCTATGTCCAACATAGATACAATAGAGCTCTCCACAACTCAATGGGCCACAACCCTTTTCAGGTAGGGCTGGGATTTCAGCCATTATGTCCCATTGATGTGACCATACCATTTGCAATTACTCAGGAAGATTCGACTCATGTCCAATTCAAAGCCGACAGGGCTAATAGTTTCATTGAACGCATTCAACACATATGCTAGTAGGTCCATGATATACTGGACAAAGCTAATGCTAAGTACAAATAGCCATGATCTAGATCGGGTTTTGCACAAGTTCCAGGTGGGTGACAAAGTTTGGCTACATTTGGAAAAGAAGCGCCTCGTTGGACCCCATCGCAAGCTTCGTCTACTCTGATATGGGCCATACACCATCATCAAGGTTGTAGGGGACAATGCCTTCAAGCTCAACATTCCAATGTTCCTTGGTCTGCACCTAGTGTTCAATGTAGACTGCCTTTGACCATACTTTCCACCATTGTTGGACATATTCGACATTGTAAAACAACTCACACCAATAAAGCTAAACCCAGACTATATGGAACGAGCCACAACTAATCAGATCATGGACACACATATCAAGAACACTCGTGAGCACAATATCTAACTATATTGGGTTGTCAAAGTTGGTCAACTCCTTCACTAAGGCAAGTGGCTCATCAGGGACCAAGTTCGACAGAAGTTTCCCCATCTCATGGAGGCACTCAATGCAATGGGGACCATTGATTCTTAAGGGGGGACGATTGATCTAGGTGGATATTGGTGACCACCCATCTATTACACTTGGACCCCCAACGATGTCTCTTTCATTTTTTCAGTTTCCTTAATTGTAGCACATTTTACTATTTTTGGCAGTTTTTTCGGGTCGTGAACTTCGAGAGTCGTTTTGAGGCCCTAAACGAAATTTTTAGGGAAGATAGAGAGACCCATAGAGTTCCAAATTGGCTTACCTATTTGTTTTCGACCTACTCTTTGAGATATTTGAAACAAGGTATTATGATAGCCAAACGGAGATCATCAGCCTTACATCCCTCGGAAGTTGATGTACCAATTTACCCAAACGGGACCCACAGTTTTGGCGCTTCATCTCATAAGGTTAGGTTTTTGGATGTTTAGGGTTTTCCATTATTTCTCAATAATAAATAGGCCTTTGATCCTCATTGTAACATAGCTCATAGGCATTAGCCGCCACATCTCTTCTTAGAGATAAGCTATGATCATTTGAGCTAGTTTATTTCCATTTCGTTTGTAAGCATATTTCAGTATTCTGATATTAATGAAATGAAGTGTTATTTCTACTGCATTTTGTATTTATGGTTATATCTGTAGTTTGTTATGTTCCTGTTTAAATTTGGATCATATGGGCTCCTTATTGTTTCCTGGAGAGTAGCCTAGTTCAAAAGGAATGCCCATATATCTCTCAATACTACCCAACCTTTGATCAAGAGTTATCAATTAACGCTACATGTGATCCAAATATAGGAGATTGTCCTCTATGCTTTCATTTATGTCCATGAGGACCCTGCCAAGAAGGAACTTGAGGTGTCGATATATTTCCATCATGTGGATTTATAGGCTATAATGCCCACGAGTGTGCCCATCATTAAAAACCCAATCAACCACTTCAACTAATACTTTTGTTTCTATGAGGGTGCGTCTTTGGTTAGCCAATGCTCACTCAACCCAAGGAAGTACATCTTTAACACGTTGAGGAATGATTTCCCTGAACTGTGTTGCAAAACTTTCGACTCTCACTTCTGCACAAGTGCACCCATGTTCTTGGTAATAAGTCGCTCCTCGATGAACCCAAGCCCTTTGACATTGCATATTAATAGAATTGAATGAGATACGAACCCAAATGAGGGAAGTGGATTCCAAGTGAGGAAAGGACTAAGAGAGAAAGAGAGGCCCATGTGGAGAGTGGTCCCCAAGGGAATATTATTCCACCACTAGTGGCCTAGGAGTCGTCACTAGTGTGAAGAATCGATTTGTAATTAATCTGGTTATTATTCTCCTATCTCTAAACAAACGATTTGTCTCAAAAATTTATTTACTACAAATAATGATTAAATAATCTGCGGAAACTATAATAAGATTACCAATCACAAAATGGACACAGTGTTTTTGGATAAAACGTGCCTAGAAAGACCCTAGTGTAGGGAAAGCCAATTCTTCATATGAGTAATTTTATTGTTCTTCACCAATCTATGATGGAAAAAATTACAAAATTGTTTTTCGTAAATTATCAAACCTCAGGAAAATTATTCAGATCACTTCCACAAGTCACAGTAAGCTCCTAGAAGCATTTTGTCTCGCAAGATCAAATTCAGCCTCCTTTTGAAGCTCGATCTGGCTCACATACGCGACCTAACAGATAAATTTGACCCTCTTGGAAACTCACACTAGCTAGGAAAATCAACTCAGTCTCCACTAAAAAAACTTTAGTTGGCAAATCAATCCTCTTATGCAAATCAATCTCTCCTGTGATTTCTCCTTTCTCCATAATTTCTCCCACTTTGAGCAATTCATGCTACCTGCTAGGGTAATTCGAACCTCTGCCTAGAACAACTCGCATTGCTGGAAAAATTATCCTCTTTCTACAGAAAAATCAATCTCCAACTCTCCCTAGAAATTGCTATGAAGAATATCTTTGTTAGTTTCGTCTCCAACTAATGTTGATGCCTCTGTAATGCCCCTGTGTCCTTGCTATCACTACAACTTTGTCTCTCAATGTGTTCTCCAAATGCCCTTTGATTTCCTCCTTGGAATTAGACAACTTAGTGGATCCCTTCTTCGCTTTCCCTTGCTCATAAGAGAAGCATTCTCGTTGTCATCTCCCTTTTGTTCAAAGCTACTACTAGTACCGTTGTTTCCTTCCACATGGATTAATTGAATCTCCTCATGTGTGAATTCATTCCATAAGTGTTCCCAACTAGGAAAAATAGATTTTCCACCAACCACTTGCATGAAAACATCCAACTACTTCTGAAACCCATTCATGGTTTTTCTCACAAGCTCTTCATCCTCGACCTTATCTCCAATGGTTGCTAACTCATTTATGACTATTCTGATGCAGGTGAGATAACTGACAACATTTTCTCTCTTATTTTATCTAGTGCTTATGAGCTTCTCTCTTAGGATCATTTTCTGATTCATATTTTTATCTTAGAAAAGTTTGTTGATGGCATCCCACATCCTCTTGGTTTTATATTCTTTTGCTAAATATGGAACTATGTGGTCCTTAACCCCATCTAGAATAAAACGTTTGGCCTTGGCATCAACTTTCTGATACCATAATTTTATCAGTTCCCATGATTTATTATTTTTATTTGAAGTTTCAATTGTGTTTTATTTAGTATTTTCAATAAGTAATTGCAGAAGACAAATAATCTAAACAAATAGGTGAATAATCACCATTAATTGCAACAAATATTTAAATTTTTTCACAATTAGAACACATAAATGAAAAACCTCAAAATGTCGAAGGGACTCACTAGTCGTAAGGAGATTTAATCCCTTTCTTTTTGTATGACACTTGTTGCCAATAAACCAATAATTATTAGGAAATTAAGAGAAACCACAACAATAATATAAACAAACCTACACTAATTACTCCTAAGATCGTTTGCTTCTAGAGAAATGGTCTTGACAAGATGGACCTCCTGGTTCAACACTTGACTATATAGAATTTTTTTCCCAGCACATCCCAGGCCCGAAAAGGGAGCCAACATAAACAACTATAGGAATTAGAAGCTAGGGGTGATGGAAACAATGGTCAGTTTCTTGTTATTGATATGCACCTTCCCAAAGCTTGAACTGAAACAAAAGAAGGACAAGACCAACAACCTGACAATCTATGCTGAGAGAAAAACCATTCTACATGTGGGTAAAATAAATAGAATGCACCTGCCTCTAATGAAATCTCGATTCTTCGGCCTCATGCCAAAGCCCTGAAGTGTGAGATGGAGCAAGGAGTTCTTGGGGTAATAATGCCAAGGAAACCAATTCAACAACATGTCGTTGCAACCCTACTGTGAATGATAATCATTAAAAAACCCCTTAGTGAACTCTTGTGGCGATATGAGCTCTCTAGGTGGGTGAATTTCCTCAGGAGGAGCATAATCATTTATTCCTATACCAAGGTCCATTAATTAATGATTGCAACGAGTAGTGGATTTTCCATATTAGTTAGAAGGCAGTGGAATGTGAAGTTCCCTTGTGCCTCCTACATTTATCTTTGAGACAATTATGGGAGCATACTGCCACATCCCATAAAGTGTGGCCTAGTGGGATGACAATAGCCTGCCCCCCACCCTCTCTCGATCCAAGCACCACATACGAGGACTATTTCAACCTCACTTAATATCTTTATAGAAATTTATATTTCTAGAAAACATGTACATAATAGACAATATTAATTATAAATTCTTATATTTTCTATCTAACTCTAAATTTTTTTAGATAAATAATTTACAAAATTCAATTTTATCAAATAAGTATTAATTTTATTACTTGAACATATCTAAAATCTTTTAAAAATGATAAGACATTAAAAATTTATCATATAACATCAAAGTTTAGATTAAATTCCTCAAAAAAGTATCTAAAATATTAATATCATGAATCCCATAATTAGAATAAGGAAATTTATCTGAAAGTTATTCTAAAAAATTCATTTGTTTGATGCTTTTGCGATGAGATTATACGTTGGTATCCTAGTTTTGTTGAGGAAGGGTCGAGTTGGTTTTTGTGTCCTTTTGCAGTAAGAGGTAACCCCTTTAGAGAGATTAAGGAACCTTCCTATGACTCCATGATGTCGTTGAGGTAGATGGGGAGGAGCAGGAGGGGAGGAGGGAGCAAATCCCATCCTCGACAATGTGGGGCAAAGCTCTTTGTCCATGACTCTATGGCACAACTTATTTTAACGCTATTATGTTTGAGACTCGTAAAGACATCCATGAGCTTGAGATAAAAGTTAAGGAAGAGAAACAATCCCTTTGAGACTCAAAATTGTTGGAAGATGTGTCAGGTTGGGTGTTGGACCCTAGGTAAACTAGGGGAAGGCACATGCAATATTTAAATTTAATAGCACTCCATTGGAAATGAATATGTTACTGGGTTTGTTTATGAGAGATAAGTAGGTGGAAAAGTATAATATATTTGCCTCTTTAGAGGACGTGAAGATAATGCTAAGTACCCTGAGGTTTGGAGTGGATAAAATTGAGGCTCGACTGATGCATGTGGAGAGTCACATAGCATGTGACTCAGATGGGGGGAAGCAGGTCGATCCCTATGGCTCTAGCACAAGGGTTACGACCAATATTTCCTCCTTAGACAGTGAACAACGAGCATGGGTAGTAGTTGGAGAATTCTAGCTCTCTCCTGAAGCTTCTGATTTCGTCTTCCAAATGCTCTTTGGTGGTCTACTTCTCTACAGATGACGACGATATAGTTGGATTGTGGTCTTGTATTCCTGAGTTATGCTTATGGTTTCAAGTTTCAACCTTGGAAGTTTTCTTTTGTGTCTGTGGCTAAAAGTGTATGGTGCTAGGCAAATGCTTAGAATTTTTTGGACAAATGGTTGGTTGTTGGGTCGGCATCAGTGGCATATCCTCCTATGGTCGATGGTGTTATTTTCCTTTAGTTTGGTGGATTTCTTGTCGCAGTGTTTTGGTTGCTTCTATTTGTGTTCTTGGGAGACTGCGAGGGTAGGCATGAGTTTTAGGTGCCCATATGTAACTTTGGCTCTCGCTTCAAGTTTTATCTTGTATGTGGTGGCTCTCGGGCCTCTTATGGCAATAATGTATATGTTTTTAGTGTTGACAGTTTCTGCAGATCTTCATGGCATCAGAGGTCATGATTTATGTGTTATTTTTCCCTCTTGATGTCGTTTGTCTTTGATGTAATCCAATTTTTTTTAAGTAATATGAAGTATCTAAAAAAAAAAGAAGGTAAAATTACTCATGGTAGATTTCACTCATTTTCAATGTAATTCTCCAAATTATCTAGATAAATAATTTACTCATTTCAATTTCATTAATTAAATATTAATTTAAAATATATAATATAAATATATTTGATAATAACATAAATGTTCTCATATGTTAAAACCAATTTTCCTTTTAATTTTATTACTCAAATACATGCGAAATTCAAACAAAAGAAATATTAGAATATATAAAATTTACAATAGCACATCGACATTGAAAGCAAAGTCATCTATAAAATACATATATGTTTGTTTAACAACAATTGGTAGATTTTTAATAAGTAAAAAGGCTCTAGTGAGCAAGAAATTACATCCAAAATGCTTCAAAGCTGTCAAGTTGTAATTTATATTTAATTTATCTATGAAATATCAATTGAGTTTTATAATGCTTATGAGCAAAATACACCAATATTTTTGAGAAGTGGAAACTTAACAAAACAAACTAAATAGTCTAATAACATTACAAAACATGAAAAATCAACAAAATGCATGCCTACTTGCTACTTCTTCTAACATCATCTTCCATCTTAGATTTGTGGGACTTAGAAAAGAGATTGAGAAAACAAAAGCTCTTAATCTTAGATTTGTTAAAGGATTTGAAACTCTAGATGAGATTATCAATGTGCAACGTTCTCCCCTAATCAAGACAGGTCTGGGATATAATGAAGAAACATCTCAAGCGTAGAAACCATCCACCTCCAAAAGTTATCTTGATGCAGCAAGGAGGAGTGAGAAAAGGCCCAATGGAGATCACCAGGTAAATCAGGGACAATTTACCTCAAGAATGAACAAAGACTACCAGGTAAATCGGGGGCAATCCACCTTAAGGATGAACAAAAGCTACAATCAGCCATAGGTAAAATCTTCTCAATCTACCTCAAGAATGGGTGACAGTAGAAACTACAATAGTTTGGTTGGTAGATTTGATAATTGTAGGAGTTTCTTCAATGGCCAATGCTTCTCTTGTCATAACTTTGGTCACAAAGTAGCTCAATGTGTTTCCTATAAGACAATCACGACTAGAGAAGCTCAAAAACAAAGAAGTATGTCTGGGATCATGAAAATAACCTACAATAACTTTTCTGCTCTTGAAAACGAAATTGAATGTTCTATTTGTAACAACTTCGGTCATGAAGATTTTGAATGCAGGAGCAGGTTTCGACAAACAACTCAGAAAGAACAAGCCTCAAGTGCCAAAACATGGAGAATGAAAGAACTGCAACCAGAAAGATGTGGTATAGCCTTATATACGGAAGGGAAGGAAAATCAATGGTACATCGATAGTGGATGTTCAAAACATATGACGAGTGATAAGGAAAAACTTCAGTCGTATAGTGCCTTAGAAAAGGAGAAGAAGGTCTCATTTGGAAATGACACCCCTGCGCTCATAAAAGGTAAAGGTTCTGTTCTGTTGAAAGAAAAGGTCAAAGCTGGAAATGTTATGTATGTTGATGGCTTAAGCATAATCTATTGTGTGTCAGTCAGATGTGCGATCAAGGAACTGAGGTAATATTTCGATCAAATGGCTGTAGTGTTCGTGATCTTGATACAGGAGAAACAGTGATCAAAGGCATAAGAACTCCAAATAATTTATATATATTCAAAGAAGGACAGCATCAATGCTATCTAAGCAAGAATGATGAACACTGGCTATGGCACCAGAGATTGGGGAACCTAAGCTTCTCACAAATAAGGAAAACATGCAAATACCAGGCAGTTCGCGGTCTTCTAGGCATCAGAATTCCAGACAATACAATATGCAAGTCATGTCAGTTTGGTAAGCAAACCAGAACTAACTTTCCTGAGAGAGAAGGATCAACTAGCAGGCCACTTGAGCTTGTCCATACTAATACCAGAACTAACTTCCCTGAGAAGGAAGGATCAACTAGCAGGCCACTTGAGCTTGTCCATACTGATGTATGTGGTCCGTCTAGGAAAAGGTCACCTCGGGGAGAATAATACTTTATATTATTCATTAAACACTATTCAAGGATGGTCTGGATAGGACTTATGAAGCACAAAGATGAAGCCTTCGAAAAATTCAAATCCTTCAACACTTTGGTTGAAAACGAATCAGATCACAAATTAAATGCCTCAGATCTGATAGAGGTGGGGAGTTTACCTCAAATGAATTTTTCAATTTTTGTGAAGAACATGGAATAAGAAGAGCATTCTCTATAGCCAAGACTCCTCAGCAAAATGGAGTAGTGGAAAGGATGAACAGAATGGTTCAACAAATGGCTCATGCTATGCTTGATGAGTCTGGAACTCCCGCAACTTTCTGGGGTGAAGCTGCATTTGCTGCAGTTGTTATT